>PVKA01033915.1:0-23934 GCA_004027165.1 Ctenomys sociabilis | reverse complement strand
TTGAATGTCAATGGAGTGCCCACTTTTGACAGGTGTAGACAAAGGAAGGGTTGTAGAAAGAAAAATTCATCCTGTGTGTGTATAGACAGTACAGTTGGGATAGATAACGCTGTGCTTCTACATAATTCTATGAGAGGCAAGATCTGCACTATTGGTGGTGGGACAGGATATTATGTCGACTTTTAGTGCTATGGTCATCAATCTTTGATATAATTCAGCTATATAAAAACCTGTAAATATAATATCATGTATGCACCTTGTACAATACCAAAACATTATGAAAACAGTTTGCAATGTATTATTTCATCGACTCTGTATGGTTATGGTGTTTTGAAACTGTCTGATTGACATTTGTATTTCAATAAAATAAAAATAAATGGAAAAAAAATAAAAATAAAACAAAACAAAAAAATATGAGAAATTTCTAACTCATAAGCAGGTGTTAAACCCCTTGAAAATAAAATTTGGCTTTGAAAAATGTTGTATGAATATTTGTCACAGGCAGAAGGAATCTGGTGCTCTAATCACTTTTTTCTGGAATAAACAGGAGAATGTCTATCAGGGCACCCAACTTCAGATGAGCATACAACTATTCCCTTTTTTTGTGCTTTCCAGTTTTAGCAACCTTACAACAACAAAACAGACAACATTTTGTGATGAGGAAATTACATTACAGTAGCCACACTGGCCAGCAGGAACCCAATCACATCCAAAGAGTGGTACTGGAACCAGGAGAGGTCATGGGCTGCAACCCGCAGGTGCTTGGCGCCTTTGTGGTGCATGACAAATTCGATCCAGAAGACTGCTCGGTCCAGGGGCTTCACTGGCTGGTCATGGTGAATTCTTGGCAACCTCATGGCATTCTCTTTATAGCTAGAGGGAAACAGAAAGACCAGCATTGAAAGCTCGTTGATTTCGCCAAGTCTATCAAAGATTTTTAAAAGCCTTTTTAGAAATGAGTCAAAATAAGTATCAAAAATTCAAAAGTTATAAAAAGTGGCATAGTATGAGGTAGGTCATCTTAGAATATTTGTTTTTATGTTCAAATTTTCTTGTAGGCTTTTTCATCTGTACGTGGCTAGTGAAAAACTATGCTGGGCATTTTTGAGGAGGAATTGTGTCACAGTGAGTGAAATGCCAAGTATTTGATTCTTCTACCCTTTTCTCTCTAGTTTCTCCCTAACAGAGGTTTTTCAAAAATCATATCAGATCAGGGAAGTACACTGCTCAAACTTGTTCTTTTTTTTGCACCAGCCTGAAAGGTCTTCTCCTATGTATATATATTTTTTACTTCTATTGTTCTATGGAATTTTAAAACTCATTTTGTTAGGCATAATAGAATTTTATTTTTTTATTTATATTTTTATTTTTTGGCAGAACCAGGGATTGAATTCAGGCCCTTGTGCTTGCCAGGGAAGCACTTATTCCCCTGAGCTGTCTCCCCTACCCCATAATAGAATTTTAAATATGAGCAGCTTGATGAAATGTATCATCTTTATATGAATAGCTGTTTAATGTATTGTTGGCTGATATTCTTGTGAAGTAAAGATGTCAATATGCCTCTGAAAATCATGACTTCGATGTTGCATTTGCCAAGAACAAGTATAACTCAGTAGATTAAATTAGATTAGTATGAATTTATTTCTCAAATTAAGTACTGTTCTGACTACTAACATAATTTTCCTCATTTTTATATATGAATAATATAGTATGTGCTGCTTTGAGTGTATTGTTGGCAATTACTTAATTCTATTGTATGTAGTTATGAGAGTCTCCCAACTTCAGGACTCCTGTCTCCACTTTATGGCTTGGAAATTTAGATTGTTAACAGTTCTTCACTATTATTTTAATGCTATTTTACACATTTTTGTTTGTGCATTGTTTTATTAATTCACATGTTTTTGTGTTTGATGAGGTCAGGAATAAAATTTCTGTGATACAGTGTATGTACAGCTGTAATTTATTTGTTGTGTTTAGAAGTGTATTTCCTCATCCGTAATTCTTGAGAAATTATTGTACAATAAAATGTATAGAATAAAAATAAATAAAAGTGTGTCTATTTCTACCTTTAAAAACATTAATTCCCATGCCGGCCCTGCCCCAAGCCATGCTGTCCCCACCCCTGGGGCTCACTGACATGGCAATTGAGACTGGGCCTGGTGGCGTACACCTATAATCCCAGCTCTTGGGAAGATGTAACAGGCGGATCACTATGAGTCTGATCTAATAGTGAGACCCTGAACACCCTGTAGACCCTTCCCTAAAATAGAAGAATAAATAAATAAAAATAGAAAAAAAGTTGATTCTACCATGTCTAAACAATATACTCCAGTTTATTTATTTATTTTTTTTTTTTGTCTTTTTGAGACAGGGTCTCACTATGCAGTTCAGGCTGGCCTCGAGCTCACTTTGTAGCTCAGGCTGGTCTCGAACTCACAACAATCCTCCTGTCTCAGCCTCCCGAGTGCTGGGATTACAGGCATGCGCCACCACGCCCGGCCCTATACTCCAGTTTTATGGCAAAAATATTTATATTTTTCATAGTTTCCGATTTTTTATTAGGGTTTTCAAATCTGTTATGTTCTCATTCAATATATTTTTATTTACTGATAAAAGCCTCAAGTATATATATTTTACAGCTGAGTAACACTCCATTATATAAAAACACCACATATTTTATCTGTTCCGCAGTTAATAGGCAACCTTTGCTAAAGGTTCATCAAAGCTCCCTATAGCTGTATATTTATATTTCTCCTGTTTTGCATTTTTGATTTATTTATATTGAGAGTTGATAAGTAGGTAAAAATTTAAAAAATTATATTGAACAATTTATTTATTAATTAGCATTATTAAATATTGACTTTACTAATTGTTTATAGTTTAGCCCAACTGATGTTGATAAATCTATACCAGCTTATTTCAGTATGACTTAATATAACTGTGCTTACTCTTTTACTCATGGGTTTCAGTTATAATTATGGAAGACATACTTTATAATCAGAATATATAGTGAGATTTAAAGTCCAGGTTATATTTGTCTTGTAATGATTTAGTCTGTTGATGATTAAAGCAAATATTAAATATATTTAAATCTCTCATCTTCTAATTTCCTGTTTTATTTTTTTAACCTGAGTTATCTTCTTTATTATCTACTACTATTTGTAAAGTACTTTTGCCAATCAATTTTGTTATTACTTTCTGTTCAACAATGAATTGTGAAAGTATTTCTGTAATGATATTATTTGGGCATATTATTACTGATAATTTTACATAATACTGATTTCATATTAGAAGTAAACATTTTACAACTTAACTTCTGTTACGCTTTTGGAAAGTTTGATTAGTGAAAATATATTTTATTAGTATTACAAACTTTTACGCTTTAAAATGTATCAGAAAGGAGGGGTGAATCCATGTATTTTGAATGTATAAAAGATTCCACAAATCAAATATCTGAAAAGTGGGTTTAGAGTCATATTTCTTTCCTTTTTTATGTATTTGGTACAGGGTGTTCAGTCTCTCACTACATAGATCAAACTCGTAGTGTTCCTCTTGTTTTCAGCTTCCCAAGAGCTGGGACTACAGGTGTTTGCCACCAGGCCCAGTCTCAGTTGCCATCTCAGTGAGCCCGGAGGGTGAGGCCATCAAGGCACACCAGGGATTGAACCCCAGCCGCTATGCTCTAAGCGGTGCTTTAGTCTGCTAAGCTATCTGGCTGGCTCTTAGAGCCTTATGTCACACAGAGTACTTACAGTGAAATAGTAAAAAGAGAACCTAATTAAGAAAAGTTTTAGGAATTGAAACTGATCTCACAAAAGTATAAATATAAATAACCAAAAAGCATGTGAGCAAATGTTATTGCTTTTATGCAAAATAACAATTAAATGTGAGATTATTATAAGATAGCACATTGTGACCCTTTTATAGTGCAAAAGGTAGAAGGTAATAAGTTTTTGTAATGGTGAAGAGAAAATTGGAGCCTTTCTACACTGCTGGCTTAGGAAGCAGTGACTAAATACTGACACCTGTGTGGAAAAGAAATTGACCTTTACACAACAGCATGAAGTTCTCCTGTGAGGCAGTAATTCTACACTTTGCTAATGTACAAAAGAAGCAAAACATATGTTCACACAAAAGATACAAAGTTTTATTCATTATAGTGAAAATTTGAAACACAAACACTTCATGAAATAAGAAATTGGTAAAATGTGGCATATTGTACTATGTTGTATTATTCAACACTACATAGAAATGAAGTGTGAGGTATGCTGAAAAATGAACAAAACTAAAAATCTTCAGGATAAGTGGAACATTTCCAGTATATTGAACATTGTGCAATCTAATTTTGTGAAAGTATATGTACAGAATATCCTTGTACTTTTGTGTTTTCTTGTCACTATGACAAAATACTCAACATCTAAAGCTTAAGGGAGAAGATTAATTTGTCTCAAAGTGTGCACAATTTAAGAGAAAGATGATTTCAAAAAATTTAATTAATGGTTTAATAGTTTATATTTGTTCAAATTTATTATGTTCTTCAACTATGCATTCTGTCCTAGTAATAAAAATTCTCATTACACTGAATTAGATAGTAAATTTTAAATATACTTAAAATTGTGCTTTAATAGCATTTGAAATAAAAAAAATTGAAAAATCTTTGGTGGTTAAGCAGTAAAGATAAACAGTCAATTTGCAATGACAATTACTGGTAGACAAACATAGCTTTGTGCTCATTAAATTATCTCTTCCCAATTGAAAAAAAAAGAAATAAAATTATCATTATTCACAAATGGCATGATACTCCTAAAAGACTTCTAAATTTAATAACCAAATTTAGTACTATAGCAGGGTACAAAGTCAGTACCCCAAAACCCACAATGTTTCTGTACACAAACAACAAACACACTGAGAGAGGAATTAAGGAAAATATACTTTTCACAATAAGGTCCAGAAAAAGAAATTCTTAGGAATAAATTCAGCAAAGGAAGCAAAAACTCTTGTCAGTGAATATTACAGCACTCTGTAAAAATGGATGGAAGAGGATTTCAGAAAATGGAAAGATATTATTTGCTCATGTGTAAGAAGAACAAAATTGTGGAAATACCATCCTTGCAAAATTGTTACATGAATTCAACATAATACCAATTAAAATATCAGTATACCTCACAGATCTAGAGAAAATTTTCTATAATACATCTGGAATCAGGAAACGTAGATATTCTTATTTCATTTATGGTTATTGTTTTCTTTAAAGAAAACAATATGGAATGCAATAACCATTGTTGAATTCCTATCATCTAGAATATCAGAAGAGATCCTGGGGACAAAGGAAAGGCAGAGGCATCATAATCTCTCACTTGAAATTATACTACTAATTATACTGGAAAATATTGTGAAAAATCAGCATGATACTGGCAAAAAAAGTAGAACTTAGGATAAATGGCACAAACTAGATGATACAGACTGAACTACAAATACACTGAGTCACCTTATCTTTGACAAAGGGGCCAAACATATTGGAAGAAAGGTAGACGTTTTTAATAAATAGTGCTTTAAATACTGGCTTTTCTCATGTCTTAAACTAAAATTAGACCTGTGTTTATAATCATACAGTAAACTATAGTCAAAATGGATCAAAAACTTAAATATTAATACCATAAATCTGCCGGAAGTGAAAATATGTAGAAGTCTTAAAGAAATAGCAGTAGGCAGAGTGTTCATGAACAAAAACTCTATGACATGTTCATAAAAGAATTAAGAACTGAGATCTCATCTATTTGAAAAGTTTCTGCACATCAAAATAAATCATTAAGGGCTTGCAGGTAGAATTGATGTTGAGGAACTTCTGAAGGACAACTCAGAGGAATTATTTACAGAGGAACTTCAGCAACTCCCAGATGAACAACAGAAAATGGCAACTGAGGAGCTTTTTGAAGAGGACAGGGAGTATCAATAATCACTGAGCAAAGTTCTTCTGAAATAAAGTAAATTTTGAAAAAATGAACAGTGAAACAACGTTTGTAGAGAATAGCCAGTCACACAGAAGACAAGCAAATCATTGTATCCATTTGCTTAGTAATAATTCATGTAGTACTACAGAACAGTGTTGGTGAAAAGACAAGAAAAAATGTAGACCAGTTTTTCCTTTGAAAATGTTGAGGCCTAGTAAGCCAGAAGCAGGTGTTAGTCAGCTACAGACTCTCTCCCAAGGAAAGAAATAACACCAGAGAGCCAGATTCCTGATGTTTCTATGCAAGAGGTCTCTCTTTTCAAACAACCACCTTCTATTCTGTTCCCCGTTCCTGCAATCCAAAGATGTCAACTTAAATGGCGTTTCTATGAAACACAGTATAAAATTATTGTTTCTAGGGAACCAGGCACATTTTATTACTTTTTTGTGAATGCACTAGGGAAATTACTGATGTTTCTGGCAAGTTATGCATATTATACCACTCCTTTTATTATGAAGACATTAGTTAAGGGGTGCTTTGGGAAGTTTGGAATGCATTATGGGTATTTCCATGATTTCCTATGGGAAAATAGTCTTACAACCAACTTGAGTGACAACAAGCCTTTTTGAACAAATTGAGTCTGTAAGTCAGTTGTCCCTAGAATATATATAGGGAACTTTGGTTGAAAGGTCCCTATTTGGCCAAAAAGTATGAGTCTGTGGAGTGTGGATTCTTATTTTCAGCCCTGACTCTGGGGCTATAATTCTCCTGTGCCTACAGGCTATGAGGTCTTTCTTTTACTTCCTAAAAGAACATCTCAGTAGAATGAAAATTGACTTTCAACCTCTTTCTTCACTGCCCGAAGAAAGGGAAGAGCAATGAGCAGCATGCAGCCACAGTGCTGGCCTCTGTGCTTTGCATTCAGCTGGGTCTTGGCATTGAAAGTGAAGAGATTTTAAAGACTCTTGGACCCATCTTAAAGAAAATAATGTGTGATGGAACAGCTAGTGTCCAGATGAGGCAAACTTGTGCAACTTGTTTTGATATTTGCTCTTTTATTACAGCAGGTGATATTACTGAATTGTATTCAACTCTACACATGTGGAAAACATCTTCATCAACTCCTATCTCAAAGACAAAGATGCCAGTGGTATTTGCAGCATGCCCTGAATGGTGCTCCACATCAGCTGCTTCTCTTGTGGAAGTTGTTACTGACAATCTTTCCAATCAGCAAAGTGAAGAAAAGGCTGGAGATGTATTTCCATAAACTACTAAGCCTGCTTTTTGGTGATGATGTAAACATGAGAATAGCTGCTGGTGAATGTTGGCATTTCTGTTTTATTGGCCAGAGAGATGGAGAGTGACTTTTTATGAAAACAGAATCTTTGACCCAGATGCTAAGGGCTTTGGCTACAGATGGAAATAAACACTGGGCCAAAGTGGACAGGAGAAAGCAGCACGTGTCCTACAGGTGGTCAAGAAATGGGATTTTCCAACAGAAACTGTTAAATTTGGTCCTGAACACATATATATGGATACCTTGGTCAAGAATCACACTCATGACACCTTTAAGGAGATCTTTGAATCAGGGATGCAGTACCAACTGCAGTCCAATGAATTCCTGTGCAGTACGTTTGAATTTGGATCCCTGATGATGCTTGATGCTGCAATGCTTAAATCAATGAAGATTTCTTGTTTTGAAAGGCATTTCCTATTTTTAATGTATATAAGCCTTAGAGACAGTTTTTATCTTGGGTCAACTTATTTTGTAGAGGGGGTGGATTATATATTCCTTCTAACTTAATGTACAGTATTGTAAATGATCAGTTCTGATTTATGGAAAATTCTCTAAATATAATCTGTAAACATGAATAAGGAATAATGTTTTGGACCCGCTGCAGCTGCTCTCTCCCCGGCCGCTTCCTCTATCCTGGTATTTTCGGAGCCTCCATCCTGGTTCTTCCCAAGTGCCCGGACCCAAAACAGGAAAGGCTGCGGAGATAGCACAGGGAGAAACGATCTGGGTAACATGAAGGTAATGCTGCTAGCCGACAGACGGCAGCCTGGTTCTGAGGGAAGGGCTGCAGCTGGTCCCATCTTTGTCTAGATTTGAGTATGAGCACAGAGGAAGAGGACTCTGACACAGTGACAGTCGAGACTGTGAACTCTGTGACGCTGACACAGGACACTGACGGGAACCTCATCTTCCACTGTCCTCAGCATGAAGCTGATGAGTTAGACTCAGAAGACAGCAGCGACCCTCTGCACAAGAGGCTATGTTTGTCATCAGAGGATGACCAGAGCATTGATGACTCTGCACCTTGCATATCAATTGTTGCACTCCCACTTTCAGAAAATGATCAGAGCTTTGAGGTGACCATGACTGCGACTGCAGAGGTGGCAGATGATGAGATTTCTGAAGGAACTGTAACACAGATCCAGATTTTGCAGAATGAGCAACTAGATGAAATCTCTTCCTTGGGTAATGAGGAAGTTTCAGCAGTTAGCCAAGCGTGGTTTACAACTAAAGAAGATAAGGATTCTCTAACTAACAAAGGTCATAAATGGAAGCAAGGGATGTGGTCCAAGGAAGAAATAGATATTTTGATGAACAATATTGAACACTATCTTAAGGCACGCGGAACAAAATATGCTACAGAAATCATCTTTGAGATGTCAAAAGACGAAAGAAAAGATTTCTACAGGACTATAGCATGGGGTCTGAACTGGCCTTTGTTTGCAGTTTATAGAAGAGTGCTTCGCATGTATGATGACAGAAACCATGTGGGAAAATATACACCTGAAGAAATTGAGAAGCTGAAGGAGCTCCGGATAAAGCATGGCAACGACTGGGCCACAATAGGGGTGGCACTCGGGAGAAGCGCATCTTCCGTCAAAGACCGGTGCCGGCTGATGAAGGACACTTGCAACACAGGGAAGTGGACAGAAGAGGAGGAAAAGAGACTTGCAGAGGTGGTTCATGAGCTGACAAGCACTGAGCCTGGTGACACTGTCACACAGGGTGTGTCCTGGGCTGCGGTGGCAGAGCGGGTGGGTACCCACTCAGAGAAGCAGTGTCGCTCTAAGTGGCTCAATTACCTGAACTGGAAGCAGAGTGGGGGCACAGAATGGACCAAAGAAGACGAGATCAATCTCATCCTCAGGGTAGCAGAGCTTGATGTAGCTGATGAAAATGACATAAACTGGGATCTGTTAGCTGAGGGATGGAGCAGCGTCCGTTCACCACAATGGCTTCGAAGTAAATGGTGGACCATCAAAAGGTAGATTGCAAACCATAAAGATGTTTCATTCCCTGTCTTAATAAAAGGTCTGAAACAGTTACATGAGAATCAAAAAAACAACCCAGCGCTGCTGGAGAATAAGTCAGGACCTGGAGTTGCCAACAGTAATTCCAGTTCCAGTGTTCAGCATGTTCAGATCCAAGTGGCCCGCTTGGAAGAGAACACAGCCGTCCCCCCCAGCCCCATGGCTGCGTTGCAGATCCCAGTCCAGATCACCCATGTCTCTTCAGCAGAGGCCCCTGGTGCTCCTGTTGACTCAGAAACACTAACCCTAAACAGCGGAACACTACAGGCATTTGAGATTCTTCCATCTTTCCATCTGCAGCCCACTGGCACACCCGGAACCTACCTACTTCAGACGAGCTCAAGCCAAGGGCTTCCTCTGACTCTGGCTGCAAGCCCCACTGTAACCCTGACAGCCACTGCTCCTGCTTCTCCTGAACAGATTATTGTTCATGCTTTATCCCCAGAACATCTGTTGAACACCAGTGACAATGTCACAGTACAGTGCCACACTCCTAGAGTCATTATCCAGACTGTTGCTACAGAAGACCTCACTTCTTCATTATCCCAGGCAGAGCTCTCAGTAGACGGTGACATGCAGTCTTCTGATTTTCCTGATGCACTGGAAGCAGACACTTTCCCAGATGAGATTCATCAGCCTAAGATGACACTAGTACCATCATACAATGATGCTCATGTGTCCAAATTCAGTGACCAAAGTAGCACAGAACTGATGAACAGTGTTATGGTCAGAACAGAAGAAGAGATCTCGGATCCCGACCTTAAGCAAGAAGGGTCCCCCTCTGATTTGACCAGTGCTTATGTTATTGAGGATTTAGAGTCTCCTACCATAGTAGAACAAGTTAATCACACGATTGATGATGAAACAATACTTATTGTCCCTTCACCACATGGCTTTATCCAGGCCTCTGATGTTATAGATGCTGACTCTGTCTTGCCTTTGACAACACTAACAGATCCCATCCTGCAACACCATCAGGTAGAGTCACACATCATTGGATCCTCTTTGGGCAGTCCTGTTTCTGAAGATTCAAAGGATGTTGAGGACTTGGTGAACTGCCATTAGGTAATTCTTAGACACAAGTAGTTCAGCAAAGAGACCACACTGTTCATTACAGCGTCTCCAGGAGGCTCACTCTGCCATTCACTGGCTTCTGATCAGCTGCCATGCTTATTTGTGTACCCTGTTGCTGCTACGACTTTTACCTCTGGCATGTCCATCGAATGAAATCCAATGTACAACCTGTGTGGCTGAGTGGAGTGTGGATCCCATGTTTTGTGCTACTTGCAGAAGGGAATCTCATTCTCTCCACTTCCTGACAAGTTCTCCGTGTCACTAAAGCTAACTGTTCATCTCCACAGATCAGACACGGCACTCTCCGTCTGGAGCAGGCCAGGGTACATTTCAGGGACATCCTATCAGCACGGCCTAGAGCTTATCCTTGACCTTCAGAAAGATTAACAAGCAGGATTAGTGTGGGAATTGACCAGTATACAGTAAGACCTACAAGGAGACTCTGGTGGTTACTTCTAGTTAACTCACTGCTGGCAGGGGAAGCTGATGTAGTAGTGTGAAGAGGGGCGCATTATAAAGTCCTGGGAACTCACTACAGGTCTTAAGGCTTCCACTGAGCATGTGGGCCAGGGGAGTAACAACCTACCAGCAGATGAGCGTCTTTACCCCTTTAGTTTACAGACTTAGCACTTTGAAGTAACATTAAGCTGTGCTTGCTTAGGCAGCACATGGCACTGAAGGAACACTGAACCAAACAGAGAAAGCAGTAACATTGCCTTTCCCTGATACCAGGACCCTTTATGACATATGTTTGCTGTATAAATTACAGCAAAATCCTAGAACATGGATAAAGGGGTTGAGAGTTTCCCATTCACTCAGTGAATTTGCTGAGTGAATGTAACTTCTCCCTCTTGGGCAGTTCTAAAAAACAAAATTTGCTTCTGTAACAAAAGCAAAGAAATCAAGAGTCATTCCTATACTAGAGAAGGGTTAAGCCAAAACTAGCCTCTTAGGGCTTAAATGAATATGACTCCTATAGAAAAGTCACAAAAAAACCTTGTATAAATTATTTTATTTATTACTGTAATTAGATCTTCACAATCAAATTTGTCTTTTCACCATCTGTTTTGTTAACATGAAATTGTAGTTAAAAGCAAAAGTTGGTTGCCTAGGGAACAATTATTGTATATTCCGTTTAACAGAAATTAAGGACTATTTGCCTTAAAAAAAAAAAAGGAATAATGTTTGGTCATGTTCTGTTTAAGAAATGAGCAAAAACATGGCATTTCATTTGATTTCATGTTGAGAAGGGTTTAATTTCTTATATGGTATTTGTCCATATATTGGCAAATTTAATGATACACATGCAAGATCAGTAGCTTAATATCTTAGAGTTTGGGATATAGTTTTCAGAAGCTAGTTCCTTGGGAAAACCTGCTGTATTTTAAATGGACTATAGATGTTTCATTTTTATCACTGAGATGAACAAGGAATATAAACTAACATTTGTAAGAGCTAAAGACCACTGATTGATTTTTTTAGATGCTGGGAATTTATGGTGAGTTAGTCTGGGCCAGAAAGGTTGCTAACCTAAACCTTTGAGGTGGTGATACTCATTTTGTGTGCTATGTGAGAGGTTTTTCTTATCATTTAGAAAACAAAGATCTTTTCACACTGAAAGTGCATTTTTTTGTAGAAGAAACATTTTTATAACTTAGAGGAACATAGTACAAAATACTCAAGCCAGGTAGGACCTTTGTCTATTTGAAAACTTCAAAATGAAATCAATATAGTAATGTAAAATTGGAACAAAAGTATTTATTAAGCACTAAACAAATTGGCAAATGAGAGCTGTATTATCATCTTTGGGTTCAAAGTATCATGAAATAAAGTAATATCACATCACCAACTTGATTAAAAGATGTCGCCTATTAAATTCATGAACTATTAATACAAAATCATGCCAGATCAAAGTTTCTTAAAAGTAAGCACCACAAATCCATAACACTGAGATCAACTTTAAATGTGAGGACCTGATGAAAGCACTTTTATCCTTTAGAATAAAACATAACCCTCCTTTGGATTATGTAGTTTCTGACGATTTCTAAAGAAATGAGTCACATTGAACTTTCATGCAGCAAACTTGTATAGGTTTTCAAAGGCACTAGGAATTTTTACTGGATTTTGAAAATATGAGTTATATGTTGAGTATTCTGTAGACTTGGTGTAATATCATATGTACGCCAAAGAAAGTCTTGTGTACATCCATTCTACTCATGATTTCTTACTATGCTATGTTATTTATTGAGCATGAATAAGACCAAAATGATCAGAGGTCCTTCCAAAAAAGAATATCAAGAGGAGCCATTTACACTGTGTAGTTTCAGGTTTACATGCAAGCTCCTATAAAGATGTAGGCTTCCCACAATAAATATTTATGTTTACTTTCAGTATTAGTTCTTCCATCTTTCTGATGGTTTGAGAATCATACAGTGTTTCATCATGTTACTTATTTACATATTTATATAGTTTCTGTCCAACATTAATTCTCTGATCCAAATCATGGTAATTAAATCATGAAAATGTTTCTATCCTTGTTCACATAAATCTCCTATATGAATTCTCTGTCTCTTTTGTATTTTAGTAAGGGTCTACAGGGTGTCCAGGGTGTTCAAAGTCACACAAAATAAAATAATATCACATCACTTCAAAGATCAGATTCCTGCTAATCCCTTGTTTTCAGCCTCCCAAAGAACTGGGATTACAGGCTTGTGCCACCATGCGGAATCTCAAGCTCACATTGAGGGCGGGACTGGCACAGCAGGTTGGATAATTTTTTATGTAATGAATATGTTGGGTAAAATAAAACTTTTCTCACATTGCTTTCATATGTTCAGATACTTTTCACTGTGACTTTTTCATATATAGGGTCATGCCTGTGTTTACCAAAAGTTTCCACATACTGCTTTAAACAATAGGGATGTCTAGTTTTATAAGATAATAGTATTTTGATCAGGATTTCATTTAATCTGTGTAACAATTTTGGGATTATGGTTATGTTCACTATGTTGTTTTTCTTATCCATGAGCAAGGGAAACCTTCCCATTGTCTCATGCTCTCTTTGATCTGTCAAAGAATTGTAATTTTCAATATATAGATCTTTTTACTTCTTTTGTTAGATTGATGCCTAATATTTCATTTTATGGATGGCATTGTAAAGTGTGTTTTCCATAATTTCTCTCCCAGTGAATTTGTTGCTGGCTACAGGAATACAACTGATTTTGGTCCTAACTTTTTATCCAGCTATATTACTGAATTTGCTTATAAAATATATGTCTTTTTGTGGAATTTTTAGTCTTTTCGGGAAAGTATCATGACATCAGTGAATAATGAAAATTTAGCTTTTTTCTTTCTTGTTCTTAACCTTTTATTTCTCTCTCTTCTCTAATTGCTTTGGCTAATGTTTTCAGAACTCCATTGAACAGGAGAAATAATAATGGTTATCCTTATCTTGTTCTTAATTTTACAGTGAAAGATTTCAGGTTTTTCATATGTAGTCTGATGTTAGATATTGGTTTGTCTGAAACAGCTTTTATCAAATTGAGATAAAGACCATCTATAACAACTTTCCCTGTGGTTTCTTTTTTTTTTTATCACGAGGGGCTGTTGGGCTTTATTAAAAGATTTTCCTGCATTTATTGAGATGATCATGTGATTTTTGTTGCTTGTTCATCATTCTGGTCTACATGACAATGGTCCCCACAGACACTCCTTGAACTGTTTTCCTTATGCAAGAGGACTTTCTAAATCCATCCACATTGACACATCTTGATTAAGGACAATTTTGAGAATTGAACCACTGGCCATTTGTATGTCCTGTGACATAAAGTTGCCTTCATCTTATCTACATTCTATTTTTGCATGAGAGTTAATTTCAAGTGCTGGACTACTAGATCTGTTGGAAAAAGTTTTAAATCACAGTAATATTCTGCTGTGGAAAAGGTAATGTTGCCTACTTTCAGCCAGATCTATAGTAAAAATCAAGAACTAAAACTAGAAGAAAAGGTTTAAATTTTGGTCTAAAAAGATGGTGGAGACCACTCCAAAACATCTTTAAGTAAGATTTAAAAGTAATCACTTGGCTTTCAATACTACTTTATGAATCTGTCCCAGGCCTATGTGACTTTCATAAAGTGGCAGCAGGTTCATAGTAAGATAACTTCTTTTATGAACCAATAATTCTGGAAAGAAGCCTGTGTTGGCCTGCGATGCAATACACCAGAAGGGCAAGATAAGGCCTGAGCAGAGGACTGCTGGCTCTGACAGCAATTTACAAGATAAAGCGTGCAGCTACAGCCATTTGGATCCTACTGTAAATGTCAACCTAGAGATCAAATAATTCTCTTAATTGGAAAAATTTCTTGCTTGGAAAAGTTTTTGAACTGACTCCTGTGAGTTCCCATGCTTACCTCAGGATCCCCTTCCTTTATTTGAAAACCAAATCAATATGTGCTGTTAGAGGAGCTCTTTGTCTTTATTCCTGAGAGAGTTCTGACATCCCTGTCCCTGGATGTTTCAAAATCCGACAACTGGTCTCTTTGTTTTAAGCTATTCATCATCTACTCATTTAGGAGATTGGGGTTAGGCCAAAACTGCAAGGAATGGCTCCCAAGGAGAGATCTGAGATCTCCGGACTGGGAAATTTTAGCATACATAAGTAGGTTCACTCAGAGTGGAACTTGTAATATCCAAGCTCCTCATCACTGATTTTTAGCTGCCCTTATTGCCCCTTTACCCTATCCCACTAAGGCTCCAGCAAAAACCCCCTATCTCTCTCTCCCCTCTGGGTAAACATTTCTTGCTCCGATTGCCCCATGACCTCCTGGGTTCGGTCCCAGGATGTGGCTAAGGCTTGCGAACATGCCTTGGGCGGCCTTGGTCACGTCCAAGGACACTATACACTTAGTCATCTTCTTCGCTACTTCTTGTCAAACCTTGTGACCTCCTAGAGACCCCTTGCTTGTTCCCCAATTCTCGCACCCCCTTGCCCAAGACCCCTCGCTAGTTCCCCACTCCCTTGTACAAACTTCCTGCTTTTTACAGGTCAAGACCCTCTGACTAACACCCCATGGTTGCGCTACTGCCCTCCACCCATCCTTCCCACTTCCCCTTTAAAGCCCCCTGAACTCTATGTGCCTTATTGCATAAAAGTTCACCATCTTTAGTTCCTCATGGGCTAAAGCCCCTACGTGGGCTAAAGCCCCCTGTCCCCCTTCGCCGTCTTTTGTTCCTCATGGGCTGAAGCCCCTATGTGGGCTAAAGCCCCCTGTCCCCCTTCGCCGTCTTTTGTTCCTCATGGGCTGAAGCCCCTACATGGGCTAAAGCCCACTGCTCCCCTTCGCCGGCTTTAGTTCCTCATGGGCTAAAGCCCCCTTGTTTCCCCCTTAACTGCTTTTAGCTTCTGTAATCATGCTTGCTGGCCTTTCCCCAAATGTACATGTCCTGACATGTTCTGACCCAAATTTGGACCTAATGTATGTCTCCCCCAATCAAATTGTTCCCCCACCCCTAATGGCCATTTTAGCTTCTGTGACAATGCTTGCTTAACCCTCCCAGCTTGTGGTTTTTCACATATAAATTACTCTACAACCCAGCCCTCGGGGGGCCTTTCTCCTTCTCGCCTGGAGAGGCTGCCGGGTGGGTACCACCTAAAATAAAGCGCTTCTTTCTTTTTGGACTTGCCTTGTTGTCATCTGATTTTTGAGTTACAACAGAACTCTGTAGTGCCTGCTGCACTTCTCCAGCCCCAGCATAGGCCCAGTGTGTGTGAGATTTTCCACTCTGCCACGCCCACTGGATTCCTTATAACCCCAGCCCAGAAATGGTGGGGGGGGCGGGGACCTCCATACACTTGCAGGAACCCATTCCATCAGACAGTGTGTCTTAGTTGCACTTTTCTCATTGTTGGGACAAATATCTGACACTCAAATGAAGGAAAGAAAGCTTTATTTAGCTCACAGTTACTGGAGGTTTCAGTCCATATTCAGTTGGCTCCAAGGCAGAGTGCCACAAGGCAGAGAACAACTTTTCATGGTGGTGGCAAAGAGGAAGAGCACAGGGAGACATAACAGCAGCTCAAGCAACTAACTTTTCTTTTCTCCTTACATTGTAATGCAAATCACCTGCCCCAGGGCAGGGGCAGCGTCCACACCCACAGTAATCAATCACAAACTCCAGAAGCTGCCCCAAGACTGCATGAGGCTTTAGGGGGACACCTAGACACAAACCATAGCATTCCGCAGCTGGGCTCCCAAAGACTCATACACCTTCCCTTATGCAAAAGCTATTCTAGTCCATCTCTGAGAGTTACCAAAATCCAAACAGTTTCAACATGGCTGAAAAGTCCAAATCTGAAGTCTCCTGCAAGATCCAAGGCAAACTCCTAGCTGTAAGCCCCTGTACAAAAGAAAAGTTAAACACTTGCAACACTGAAAGACATAAGATAAACACTGCCATTCCAAAATGTACACATAACAGGATACCAAGCACTGGGACCAACACAAGTCCAAAATCCAGCAGGGCAAACATTAAGTCCTGCAGTTCCATGTGGGACATCAAAAGCAATCTGTGACGAGTTATGAGCTCCAAAGGACTTACATGGCTTCTCCCCTATAGCACTCATGGTTGTAACTTCCATTGCATCTCTCTTAGGCTGGCTTTGCTCCTTCCTTGAAGTTTCCCATAGATGATCCATGTTCTCAGCTTTTCCAAACTTCTGAGGTTTCCACTGAATAGGCTTCTCACTCACAGCTTTACACACTGCCCTCTCAGGGACACCCTGCCTGGTCTCCAAGGCCTTCTTCTGAAGTAGAGGTGGAAGCCTTTTTAACCTCAGAACTCAAGCATTCTGCATGAGCTTAAAATTAGTGCCATGTGGATGATGCCAAGGTCTGCTGCCAGCTGGAATGGTAGCCAGGCTTCCCTTGCTCTTGGGTGTAGGGGTCAAGTGCCTGGATGGCTCAGCACTCTGACCCTGATTCCTAGGAACAAATTCTCCATGCTGGAACCACTCTGGAACCTGGTGAGGCTGCTGACACCATTCTGGAACAAGGGGCTCAGGGGCTTTCACCTCAGGGTAAAGTCTCTGACCTTTGTAGTTCTCAGGCTGCAGAGGGTAAACCTGCCTCCTCAGGTGATGCCCTCAAGCCATCCTTTCCATTCTCAGGTTCCTTCCCTGCAATGGAGATCCTCTCAGCTCCATCTTTGCAGTCCACAGCTTTCTTGGAGCTTCCTTTCTGGCCAAACTCACAACATTTTGAATCATCCTGTTGGGCTCCTTGCAAATGAATCTGTCTAAAATCCCCCACTAATAACCATGCCACTGCCCCAATATTTGGCTGCTTTGAAATATCTTTTGCCAGATTAATCAGTCCACCATGCTTAAGCTCAATTTCAGGTAAAGTCTCTGGACATAAGCAAAACACAGACAGCTTCTGCCAAGTCAAATCACAAATGATCCAGAGTCCAACAACCAATGCAGTCCTCCTCAGCAGAAACCTCTCCAGCCTGGTCTTTACGGGCCAGTTTTCCATCAGCTTCCTGGTCTGCTGATCTCCTACTAGAATCTCCCATACAGAAGAGCTGAAGCTGTTCCAGCTTTTTGCAAGTAGGCAACATCTCTGAACCTTTTGTATCTCTTCCCATAAACCATTCCCAAAAGCTTGTAATCCACAAGGTCAGGTTTAGCCACAGCAATGACCCCACTCCTCTGGTACCGAATTCTGTCTTAGTTACTTTTCTCTAGTTGCAATGACAAATACCTGACATTCAAATGAAGGAAGGAAAGCTTTATTTAGCTCACAGTTACTGGAGGTTTCAGTCCATATTCAGCTGGCTCCAAGGCAAAGTGGCACAATGCAGAGAACCTTTCATGGTGATGGAAAAGAGCAAGAGCACAGGGAGAGGTAGCAGCAGCTCATATAGCTAACTTCTCTTTCCTTCTTACATTGTGATGCAAATTATCTGCCCCAGGGCAGGTGCAGCATCCACACCCACAGCAATGAATCACAAACTCCAGAAGCTACCCCAAAGACTGCATGAGGCTTTGGGAGGAAACTTAGACACAAACCATAATACAGTCCTTTTGTAAAACTCCATGGCTAAAGTCCCTGCAAAGAGGCTAGAGGCCAGAGCCACCCAGCTAATTCAGGAGTAGAACATTTAGTTGGATTAATTCCAAGGTATTTCATTTTACTTGGTGCTATTGGAAAAGGTGTTGTTTCTGTAATTTCCCTCAGTGTGTTATCTGTGTAGAGGAATGCTATTGACTTTTGGGTATTGATTTTGTATCCTGCTATGCTACTGAATTTGTGTATCAATTCTAGTAGCTTCTTGGTGGAGTTTTTTGGGTCTTCCAAGTAAAATATCATGTCATCTCCAAATAATGATAATTTAACTTCTTCTTTACCTTTACTGTTCTCTCTCTTGTCCAATGGCTCTAGCTAAGATTCCAGAACTATATTGAATAAGAGGGGTGATAGGGGACACCCTTGTTTTGTACCAGATCTGAGAGTAAGAAATTTCAGTTTTTTTCTCATTTAGAATTGCATTAGCTGTGGGATTGTCATAGATGGCTATTATCAGATTGAATTAGATGCTATTTATTCCAATTTCTTGTACTTTGAACATGAATGAGTGTTGGACTTTATCAAAAGCCTTTTCTGGAGATCCATCCCAATCCCAGGCCTAGTTTGTGTGTGGGAGAGCTTCCGGCTTCTGTGAGCCCAAGGGATCTCTCTAGACCAAAAGCCAAGCACCCCGTGTGAGTGAGAACCACTGCCTCAGCCTAGCGACCCCTCCACCCTTACGGAGCCCATCTCCCAAGCCCACCAAGTGAGTGAGATTTTCTGCCACATTCTCAGAACCCCCTAGACCCAGAACAAAAAAGGTCTGGGAGCTAGTGTGTGGGAGAGCTTCTCCTCTCCCCTGTGTCCTCTAGGTCAGGGGCAAAACAGAGAGGACACAGGTTCACTATTGTGTTAGAGAGGTACAACAGGTTCACTTCCAAGGGCTTAATCAGGAAGGAGCTTAACACAACAGCTAGACCCAAACCAGGCATAACTGAGTAAACTCAAACTTAATAGATCTGCACCCGAATTTCAGGGGGTGCTAAGGTTATAACTGCACCAAAGCTCTACACGAAGGTCAGAGATCTGTGCTATATGAATGAAAAGAGAAGGAGCAAAATCTCTCAGATCAATTGCAGAGGACACTAGCTCAGATGAAATGTTTGAACTAATAGCGGTGGAAGTAAAGAAACAACAGCAGAAAGCTGTACAGGAACTGAAATAAGAATTAATTTCGGAAATAAAGAAATCTCTGAATTAATAGCATTTGAAGTAAAGCATCAAATGCACAAATAAATGAAGGAAACCCAACCTGAAAAAAAACTCTTCAGTAAAAGAATTAATAACTGCTTCTAAAGAAGACATCAATAAAAAAAATTGAGATTAGAAAAATGATAGATTCCTCAAATGAGCAATACAGGAAAGAAACAGATCACATGAAGCAGAGTCAAAGAGATATATAGGAACATTAAATCTCACACACAAGCCTACAAAATCGTTTGAGTGAAACTGAAGACAGAGTTTCAGATCTTGAAGACACTTGTGAAGTTAGAGCAAAGGGAAGAAAAGATCTCTTACAAACAAATAGGATGCAGGAAAAACTAATTGAACAACTGCAAGATGATGCAAAGATGAACAAAGTGAGACTAAGAGGCATCAATGAGAAAGGAGTCAATAAAAATGATATAAAAAGAATATGGGCAGAAGTAACAGCAGAAAACTTTGTAAATACGAGGAAACAACATGGCATTGAGGTAAAGAAAGCATACAGAACGCTAAATAACTTCAATCCAATTAAGAACACACAGAGAGACCGACTTGCCCAGCAACTCCCAGGAGCTCCTACCCCCAAGGGACGTTTTCTGAATCTCCCACCACTGGATCCACTCAAGCCCGGTTCAGTGACTGTATGTGAGAACTTTTGCCTTCCCCCCACACTCTCTGCATCATCTGGATTCGCCATCCCCAAGACCTCCAAGAGAGCCAGTGATCAGCCTGAGACACCCCAGATAGGCTTGCCTGACAACTCCCTGGAGCCCCTGCCCCCAAGCTCGCCAAGGTAGTGAGAATTTTTCCAAATCTCCCACCACCTGAACTACCCTCGCTTGGCCTGGTGAGTGTGTGGGAGAGCTTCTGCACTCCCCAGTGCACCCTGGACTAGGGACACAACAGAGGGGAACCACAGGCTCACAGTTTTCCCAGAAGAGTTGCTGAGAAGGGAACTAAACACAACAGCTAGATCCAGGCCAGGCATAACTGGATAATCTCAAACTTAATAGACTGGCACCCGAATATCATAACTCGCTAAGGTCGTAACTGCACCAAAGCTCTACACCAAAGATCAGAGGTCAGTGCTGTACAAAATGACAAACACAAGGAGCAAAAGGCAATCTCAGGCTTCAAGTTCACCAATAAGTGCAGAGGACACTAGCTCAGCTGAAATGAATGAATTAAAAGAGTTGGAAGCAAAGAAACAACAGCAGAAATGTATAGAAGAACTCAGACCAGAATTAACATCTGAAATAAAAAAAGAAATTTTTGATACATAACATCTGAAGCAATGAATCAGAACCATAAACGTATGGAGGAAACCCAGTGCACACCCAGAACAAGTGCAGAGAACACTATTCTAGCTGAAATGTAAAAATTAACAGCATCACAAGTAAAGAAACAACAGCAGAAGGTAAGGAGGAACTCAAAGCAGAAATAATTTCTGAAATTAAAAAAATTCTTTGAAATTATAGCACTTGAAGTAGAGAATCAATTCTGGAGATGTATAGAGGAAATTCAATTTGAAAAAAACTCTGCAGGAAAAGAATTACTAGCTACCTCTAAAGAAGACATGGGTAAAAAACAGAAGTGATCAGAAATATGACGGATTAATGGAATGAGCAATACAGAAAAGAAATAGATTGCATGAAGCAGAGTCAAAGAGATAAAGTACATCTTAAAATCTCTATCAGGTGTCTACAAAACCATATGAGTGAAAGCAAAGACAGAGTTTCAGATCTTGAAGATACTAATGCAGCTAGTGAAAAAGTGAGAAAGGATCTCTTACAAACAATGATGCTGGAAAAAAAAATAATCCATCACCTGCAAGAAGATACCAAGATGAACAATGTGGGATTAATAGGCATAAATGAGAATGAAGGAGCCAATAGAAATGATATAAAAATAATATGGGCAGAAGTAATAGCAGAAAACTTCCCAGATATGAGGAAAGAATCCAACATTCAGGTAACTGAAGCATATAGAACAGCAAATAACTTCAACTCAACTTAAAACACACTGAGATAGTCAAGATCCCAGAAATCCAGCACAAGAATAATATACTGAAAGCTGCTGGAGAAAAGAAGCAGATTATATTCAAAGGAAAACCCATCAGAATTACAGCCTACTTCTCCGCACAAATGATGAAGGCAAGGAAAGCATGGATCAGACATCTTCAAGTCCTGTATGAAAACAAAATTCCAGCCCAGACTACTACACCCTGCAAAACTGTCTTTCAAGTTTGATGGAGAAGTGAAATACTTCCAAGACAAAGAACAACTAAAGAATTTCATGATGACAAAGCCCTCCCGACACAGGCTACTGAAAGATGTTCTAGAGAGGGGCCACAATGATCAGAACTCGACTAATGAGAACAGAAGGAACCCACTAAATAGGGCAAACAATTAAACACAGGGAAAAAAGGAGTAAACAACAGAAGGTAAATATCATGACAAACGTAAGTCAACACATTTCAATTATAATCATCAATGTAAATGGACTCAATTCACCAATTAAGAGAAATAGACTGGCATAGTGGATTTGAAAACAAAACCCAGCAATATGCTGTATGCAAGAAATACACAACTCAAAAAGATATTCATGGGTTTGAAATCAAAGGATGGAAACAATACTACACACTCCAGCCTCCAGAAAAAAGCAGGAGTAGCAATTCTGTTCTCAGACAGTCTCAACTTCAAACCAAGAATGATCAAAGGACACAAAGAAGGTGATAATATATTGGTTAGGGAAAAATTCAAGAGACAGAGTAACACTTACAAATGTCTGTGCACCAAAGACAGGAGCACCCAACTATGTAAGATAAATCTTAGCGAATATGAAAAATCTAATATCCAATACCACAATCTTAACGGGGACTTTAGTACCCCCTTATCTCAAAAAGATAGGTCAATCAGACAAAAAAAAAATTAGAAAAAAGTAGCAGAATTGAACGAGAGCTTGGAACAAATAGATCTGGTGGAAATATACAGAGTATTCCACCCAACTCGAGCTGAATGTATGTTTTTTTTTCAGCTGCACATGGGTCATTTTATAAAATAGAGCACATACTAGTCCACAGTTCACGCTTAAGTGTCTGCAAGGAAACAGAAATTATCCCATGCACATTATCCAACTGCAGTGCAATGAGACTGGAACTAAATGACAAAAAAACCCCAGAAAAATGCTCTAAATTCATGGAAATTTAACAACAGCCTACTCATTAATCAATGGGTCACAGATGAAATTAAACAAGAAATTCAACAATATCTACAATTCAATGAAAATTCAACCACAACTTACTGGAATTTATGGGATATGATGAAAGCAATTCTCAGAGGAAGAATCGTAGCTATTAACTCACACATTAGGAAAACAGAATGGGAACAAATAATTGCACTATCGTTGCACCTCCAACATCTAGAAAAGGAAGAGCAAACCAAACGCAGAGCCCATAGACAAGAAGAAATCATAAAGATTAGAGCAGAAATTCATTGAATTGAGATGAAGAAAACAGTTCAAAGAATCCAAAAATGAAAAAGGTGGTTCTTTGAAATACTAAATAAAATGATAAGACTCTAGCCAACCTCATCAAAAAGAGGATAGAAAAAATTAAAATACAAGCAATAAGGAATGAAAAGGATGAAATAACTATAGACCCAGTGGAAATTCAGAAGATTATCAATAGTTACTTTGAGAATCTTTATGCTCACAGAATAGAAGACACAGATGAAGTGGACAGATTTCTAGAAAGGTACAAATTACCAAAACTGAACCAAGAAGATACAACTCGCAATAAGCCAATAACAGCCAATGAAATATGAAACGTAATAAAAAGCCTACTGACAAAGAAAAGTCCAGGGCCTGATGGATTCACAGCTGAATTCTACAAGAAATTTATAGAAGATATAATCCCCACACTCCACAAACTCTTCCATGAAGTTGAAAAGGAAAAAGTCCTCCCAAAATCATTTCTGGAGGCAAGTATAATACTGATTCCAAAACCAGGGAAAGATACAACCAGAAAGGAGAACTACAGGCCAATCTCCCGCATGAATATAGACGCAAAAATACTCAACAAAATCCTGGCAAATAGAATACAGCAAATCATCAAGAAGATCATACACCATGACCAGGTAGGATTCATCCCAGGGATGCAAGGATGGTTCAATATTCAAAAATCTATAAATGTAATACACTATATTAATAGACTGAAATCTAAAAACCACATGATCATCTCAATTGATGCA
>PVKA01033914.1:0-23934 GCA_004027165.1 Ctenomys sociabilis | reverse complement strand
TTTTTTTTTTTTTTTTTTTTTTTTTTTTTTTTTTTTTTTTTTTTTTTTTTTTGTCTTCTTTTTGAGACATTGTCTCCTGTGCAGTTCATGAAGACCTTGAGCCCGCTTTGTAGCCCAGGCTATTTTCCAACTCACAAGGATCCTCCTGCCTCTAGGTCTCTAATGCTGGGATCACAGGCGTGTGCCACACAAGACTGTAATATTTTCTTTTCTTTTCTTTCTTTCTTTTTTTTGGGGGGTGGGTAGGTTTGGTACAGGGCACTTGGACCATTGAGCTATCTCCCCAGTCCCCTATCCAGTGTTTTCTTAAGATGGATAATTCAAGCATTTTTTGAATTCTCCCATTCTGTTCCTTTATCTTAGGATCAGGTGTCAGGTTCTTGCTCTTCCCCTTCTCAAGCCAGCAGAGGGATTTTCAGTGTTCCTGAGGGATTTTGGGTGGAACAGGTCTAGAAAGAAAGGAGTTGAAATTTATTTATTTATTTATTTATTTATTTATTTATTTATTTATGGTACCAGGGATTGAACTCAGGATCTTGTGCTTGCCAGGCAGGTACTATGCCACTGAACTATATCCCTGGCCCAGGAGTTTAAATTTAACCCAGTAGGGAGCTCAGTAGAATAAGTGCTTGCCTAAAAGTGTAAGGGCCTGAGTACAATCCCCAGTTCTGAAAAAAAAAAAAAAAAAAAAAAAAAAATTAACCCAGGTAATGCTCATGTTTATCACCTTGGGTAACTTGCACTGGGCCCAGGAAGCTGCAGTGTTCTTAAAAGTACAATTTTTCATTATGATTTCCTACCTCCTTTCTACCTTTCTTTTTTGTACTCTACCTCACTACCACTTAAGCTACAGCACCAGTTCTTTTTATTTTGTAAGGCAGTGTCTCACTAAATGCCTACATGGGCGTTGTGATCCTCTTGCTTTAGTTCCCTAGAGTGCCGGGACTGGCACACAAAGATCTGTCTGAGTTCCTGTTTTCAGTTCTCTTGGGCATGTACCTAGTGTTGTTTGTTTTAAAGCAGGGTCTCTATATAGCCCCAACTGATCTTACAATCCTGCTTCAGCCTCCTGAGCTGTGGGATTGTACACCAGGATGTCAGGTTTTTCTTTTTCAACTTACGAATTATAGTATTTATTGGAAGATCTCTGTAATCAATTTATTTAGCTACAGATTGACAAATTACCATTTAAACAAAATAAGAACGTGCCATCCCTTTTCTTCTAAAGCAAACATAGATGCTAACAAAGATTAAAGGTCTGTCACTGGTTTTTGATAGTTTCTGAATACACACTATGACTGGAGCAGTGATCCTTGGAATACAGCTCAGCAGATGAGTGTGGGTAAGAAGGGAAAGATAGGTGGAGTTTTATTGCATCTGTGATCAGAACAACTAGAGCTACCTGTGGCTGTAGCAAAACAATCCTTGCAACACTCTGTGGAAAATATCTTTTTGTTTGCTTGTTTCTTTGAAACACGGTCTCCCTGTGTAGCCCAGGCTGGCCTCAAACTCACAACAGTCTTCCTGCCTCAGCCTCCAGAGTGCTGGGGTTACAGGCAGGAGTCCACCACCAGGGCTGGCTCATCCCCATTTTATTTTATTTCATTGATGCTGGGAACCAAACCCAGGATCTTGCACTTGCCGTGCAGGGGCTTATGCCACTGGGCTCTCTCCTGGCCCCTCATCCCCATTTTTTTTTTTTTTTTTGGCGGAACCAGGGATTGAACTCAGACCTTTGCACATGCCAGGGAAGTGCTCATTCCACTGAGCCATCTCCACAGCCCTTCATCCCCATTTTAATAAAGAGAAGAGAAAAAGCTTCTCCAAGACCACATCACCGGTGCAAGTCAGGGCTGAGTTTCTCAAGACAGTTTTTCTCAATACCAGAAAATATAGCCACAACTCAGAGATCAAATTTTCTTCCCTCCTCGCTCCCCTTTTTCCTTCTTTCTTTTGTTTTCTTCCTCTTTCTTTCTGTCCACCTTTTTCATCCTTTAAAAAAAAATTATTAGTACATGTTTGTGCTACATAATGATTATATTTACCGTGGTACCTTTTTCTTCGAAGTACCTCTGAGCTACTTCAGTCATCATATTCTGTGTTGGTTTGGGTTTTTGTTGTACCAGGGTCTGAACTCAGGACTTCACACTTACCAGGCAAGCAATGCATTCCACTGAGCTATCTCCCCAGCCCTGCTTTATTTTTTGTTTTGTTTTGTTTTTAACGTATTTAATACAGGTATACATGGTCTTACTACACAGATTGGACTCAGAGTGAATCCTCCTGTTTTCCGTCTCCCAAGCATTGGGATTAGAGGCATACACCACCACACCTAGTCTCAATCACCAGATCAGCCAGGCCTGGGGGGGCCAAGCTGGGGATAGAATCCTGACCCTGCTCTCTGCCTGAGCAGGCACTTTAACCCGCTGAGCTATCTGGCCAGCCCTCCCCCCTTGGTTTGTTTTTGAGACAAGATCTTGCTATTTAGTTCAAGTTGACTCTGAATTTCACTGTGTAGCTTAGGTCGGCCTTGAACTCGTGGTGATCCTCCTGCCTCCCCCTGGGTGCTAGGATTACTGACCTTCATCACTACCCTGCAATATTGCGCCACCACACCCGGCAATATCTTCGGTGTTTAAAGAAAAGGAATGAGTAAATCAGCAGGAAAAATTTAAATGAGATTGTAATTTCACAATGTTTTATACCATGAGAACTTTGAAAATGACAAAATCGGGACCAGGGAGATGACACAGTAAAATAAGCCTTTCCCTGGCAAGTGCAAAAGCCTGAGTTCAATCCCCGATTCTGGAAAAAAAAAAAAAAAAAGAAAAGAAAGAAAATAACAAAATCAGCCGGGCGTGGTGGCACATGCCTGTAATCCCAGCACTGAGGAGGCTGAGGCAGGAGGATTGTTGTGAGTTCGAGACCAGCCTGAGCTACAAAGTGAGCTTAAGGCCAGCCTGAACTGCATAGTGAGACCCTGTCTCAAAAAGACAAAAAAAAAAAAAAAAAAGAAAATAACAAAATCATTAATTAGTGCTAGAGCATAAATTTCTATTTTTAATTTATTATTTATTATAAAACAAAAGCATCTGAATCTACCACCCAGTCTAAGAATGCTAAAAATCAAATCTACCCATGGGTTCACTTGCTGTCCCTGCCTCTTCTCCTAGCCTGTCTCCAAGTAATCATTATCCTAACCAGGTTTCTCCTTGCCCTGCTCTTTCTTTGGGGGTTTTTCCCACATGGGGCTTGAACTCAGGCCCTTGTGCTTGCCAGGCAAGTGCTTATTCTACTGAGCTATCTCCCTGGCTCACCCCCCTGCCTTTTTTTTGAGATGAAGTCTCATTCACTTTCTAAGTTCCCCAGGCCAGGCTCAAATTTGTGATCCTCAGCCTTCCAGAGTGCTGGAATCAGGTCTACACGACCAGAAGCTTGTGCTTCATTCATTTTCTACTGCTATACAATTATTCTTTTGCATGTATTTTTCACATTCATCTCCCATCAGTGGCAACTGAGTGTTTCGGGTGCAGGGCTATGGTGAACCACATTTCTCCTGACATCCTGGACACACTCTCCTGACACCGGACTTCAGAGCTTCTGCAGCCGTGCTCTAGGAATGGACTTGCTGGATCTGAGAAGTGCACTTGCCTGAGATGGAGCTCATTTTCCATGCTCCAGTGGTGAGTGCGCCGTGTGACCTGCCAAAGTGGGATGAGATGCGGTGGTAAGGGATGCCGCGGGTCTTTGGTGGAAAGTGTACACCTATCCCAAATTCACCCCAGTGATCTCTGATTTGTGTTTTTGTTTTCAGTTATCAGGGATTGAACCTAGCACCATTTAAGGAGATTCTGACTTCTCCCGGAAGTCAAATCCCTTGTGCCAACAGACTGAGCAATTTTCCCTCTGGAAGCTTTAGTTTCCACAACAGTAAAATGAGTGATAAGCCGGGCGTGGTGGCGCAGGCCTGTAATCCCAGGACTCGGGAGGCTGAGGCAGGAGAATTGCTGTGAGTTCAAGACCAGCCTGAGCTATAAAGTGAGCTTAAGGCCAGCCTGAACTGCATAGTGAGACCCTGTCTCAAAAAGACAAAAAAATAAAATGAGTGATAATACCGGACTCACTTCATAGATGAGTATGAGTAGAAGGCCTAAATAACACTATGTAAGTTTTTTTTGGCAGAACCCAGGATTGAACTCATACCCTAATGCTTGCCAGGGAAGCACTTATTCCACTGTGCCATCTCCCCAACCCCAACACTACACAAGTTAAATTCTCCCTAAATCACTTGTTTATTGGTTCTGTTGTTACTGTTACTCTGGGGAGCAGGAACTCAAGGTATTCAAGCCTTCACTTCTTGTCACTCAGTAGTGTTTCCTCTTAGAGCAAGTTCTTTGGGAAATCGTGGCCCACTTTGGCCTCCTCCAGGAAGTGTCTGTGGAGGCTATACAGACCGACCTTTCTTCCCTGACTAATCCCTCAGCCACAGAGCTGAGGTACTTGTTTTGTAGATTTCCTAGAATGGATGAAAAAATGAACTGATCAGAGCCAGCCAGACAGCTCAGCAGACTAAAGGCCTACTTAGGATTCCATCCCCAGCATTCTGGGCTGGCCTGGCCCCTGGGGTACTCTGAGACAAGATTGAGACTGGGCATGGTGGTAGGTACCTATAATCCCAGCACTTGGGAGGCTGAAAACAGAAAGATCACTATGAGTCCGATCTATGTAGTGAAACCCTGTGGACTCTGTACTAAATACACTAAAAAAGAAAGTGAACTGACCACCAGGCTGAGAACTCAGGTCCTCAGGTCTGCTTCCCACAAAGGAAGACATGAGAGCCCAGTCATGCCTTCAGTGGTAACTATTTGGAGACACCTTTATGTGCCAGGCACTGTGCTGGGCCCCAGGAACCTAAGGAACAAGACCAGACTCACTTGAGTTTAAGAGGCTCATAAGAAGAGACAAGTTTGGGGACAGGAAGATGGCTCAGTGGAATAAGTGCTTAATGCAAGGGCCGGAGTTCAATCCCCAGTTCCTGCAGGTTTCCTTGGGATGTGGACATCATAAAGGGCAGAAAGAAGAACTCACTCCCGGATGTTCTTTTATCTTGCTTTTTCCTCTTATACTCAGCCCAACTTCGCTCTGCAGAGCGAGTTTCTTCCCGACGCACTTTTACTTTCTCCAATAAACTTTATCACCATTAAAAAAGAAAAGGAGGAAAACCGAAAATAAAAAACAATCTGTTGAGTACTTTAAGGAAACACAAAGAATTGTTCCATACAACAGAAAACCAGGCAGACGGAGGGGTCAGGGAAGGCTTCCCAGGAGACCGGCCCTTTGAACTGGAGCCGGAAGGCCTGGCAGGCGCTCAGAGAGGGCTAGGACATCAGCACGTTGAACAGACGGGGATCCTGAACCGCAGCCTGCCAGCCCCTCCCCGCCAGGCCTGGCTCACCCGGGCTGGGCTGAGAGCGCCCGACCCAGGTGCCCGCCCAGGTCGTGAGGGCGGGGCCACAGCCCAGGTGTGCGGCGGCGGAGCTTCGCGGAGACAGGAAGTGTGTCCCCAGCGGCGGCCCGTGGAGCGCTCCCGCGAGACGCGCACCTGCGCTCCAGGTGAGCGGGGAAGGGGGCGGGGGAAGGGCTGAGCCGGAGGCGGCTCACCTGGCGGGACAGGTAAGCTTCGCGCGGGCCGGCGAGGGCGAGAGCTAGGGCGGCGCCAATATGGGGAGCCCCTCGAGGCTTCGTCTAGACGGGGGAGGGCCCCGGGCACGGTTCCTCGAGGGCCACCCACCCACTTCCGGGGTGCGCGAGCCCGGCCGGGGAGCGGCCTGGGCGGGCGCCCGAGCTGGGCGGGCAGTGTGGGGCGAGCGGGCCGTGCACGCCCCAAAAGTTGCGGGCTAGGGGCGGGAACCGTGTTCGCCCAGGCGGGGAGCAGTGCCCACCCCGGGAAACAGTGTCAGGACCCACCAGCCGGTGGAGGCCTTTCGGCCGGTTAGGGTGGTGCTCGCCCCGAGGGCAGTGTTGGCGTAGAGGCTGCGTGAGTCCTGGAGGACGTGCTGGCGTCTGGTTCTCCCGTGTACTTGGAATTAGGTACCAGGGGACAGCAGGGTCGGGCTGCGCCCCTGGGGGAAAATGCGAGGATGTCGCGCGCCCCAGGCGGCCATCATCCCATGAGCCAGGCTACACCTCCCCGACCAGAGTTCGAAACCTGGCTGGGAAGATGGTACTGTGGCCAGCCTGCCCTGGGACTCTGGGAGGAGGGGACTTTATGGAGACAGTCCCCTGACTCGTACTCACAAGGCTAAGGGGAAAAGGCAAGCATCAGTGAAAAGGGGGAGGACTGGCACTCCAGACACTGTGGTGCTTTTTTTTTAATAGATACAGGTTCACTGTGTATATCAGGCTTGCCTTGAACTCACTGTGTAACCTATAATGGCCTCAAATTCGCATCCGTCCTCCTGCATCAGTCTCATGAGTGCTGGGACTACAGACATGCGTTATTATATTCAGCCAGAGCTCCAGATTCTTGATGTGAAAAGTGGATATGTATACAGGGCAATTGTGAGGGTTAAATAATATGAAAGTCTTCTTGGATTCAAGCCTGTTTCTGGCCTGGTCACTGCTATTTTCTCAACATTTAGTACTGTGCAAGGCCCAACAATAAATACATTGGATGAATTTAATAAGCAATGAGTCCTGAAGCCTTGGAGGTGAGAAAGAAAAGGGTGACCTAGCCCGTGGTTGGTGATTATTGCATCTATTACAAACCAGGCACCTCAGAGTTCAGTGTGGTTGAACTGTATGGATACTCCCACCCAAAGGTGTGTGATCTCACTCAAGCCCTTCCTGGGCTCAGGCTTGTCCATGCAGTTGGCAGTGTTGACTGCCCCTTTCTTTGCAAATAACCCATGGCAAAAGGTAGGGAAGAAGACTTCTTTTTTTTTTTTTTTTTTTTTTTTTGTCTTTTTGAGACAGGGTCTCACTATGCAGTTCAGGCTGGCCTTAAGCTCACTTTGTAGCTCAGGCTGGTCTCGAACTCACAGCAATCCTCCTGCCTCAGCCTCCCGAGTCCTGGGATTACAGGCCTGCGCCACCACGCCCGGCTTAGAAGACTTCTTTTGAATGCTTGGATAGATAGTGGAAAAAGTATGGGGCAAACCAGTTGGGTACAAATAGAAGCATGGCTTTGGATAATTTAATCTCTGGATGCTTCAGCATGCTGATTACTACAAAAGGGTTGTAATTAATTGGCTTATTTCAGACAGAGCTTGTTGAACAATGTAAGCCATCAGTGATCGCTTTAGTGTGCAAAATCCTGAAGTCAGGAAGCTTTGTCTATTTTACTACTGTATCCACAGAATTTAAAACAGTGAGGCCCTCAATAAGTTTTCCTTTGTTGACACATGCTCTAAGTTACTGAGCTGGTCTCAGGTTAGTGGCCCTCCTGCCTCAGCCTTCTAGAGCACTGGGATTGCAGGGATGTGTCATGACACTCAGCCTCTTAGTAAATATGTAAGTGAATCAATCAGTCCATACCCAACCCTACACTGCTGAAACCAAGGAAAAGATTTTTAATCACATCCCTCCAGGTTCTGAAGGATTTCAAAGTCACTTATTTTAAGTTCAGTTTGCACACCCTTGGAGATAGATTTTCATACATCCCCTCCTCCAAGACCATTGGTTCCCACTCTGGTCAGTTTGAACCTAATTCCTTTTTCTTATTACCCAATGGTCTTGGTTTTTATCCTGAAGACACATAGAAAGCTTCCATCCTTTGAAACATCTCCTTTTCCAGACTGAAACAGGGAAATGAACACAGGCCCTGCCCCTCAGCCTCGATCCTTGGTTAGATAGACTTATCCTGGCACAGTGGGTGCAAGGCTGCGCCAGCCCACAGGGAACCCAGCAGAAGGCTATTGAGAGAGGGGCTGCTATTTGACTAGGGGCTTTGTCCTTGGAAGAGTGGTGAGTGAGATCAGAGGAGTAGTTTGAGTTCCAGGTTCTCTATCTGCATAGTTTTGTTGTTTGTTTGGTTGATTTTGTGGTACTGGGTACTGAGCCCAGGGAGCACTGAGTTACATCCCCAGTCCTTTTTTTTTTTTTTTTTTTTTTTTTTTGGTCTTTTTGAGACAGGTCTCACTATGCAGTTCAGGCTGGCCTTAAGCTCACTTTGCAGCTCAGGCTGGTCTTGAACTCACAACAATCCTCCTGTCTCAGCCTCCTGAGTGCTGGGATTACAGGCCTGCGCCACCACGCCCGGCTCCCCAGTCCTTTTTATTTTGAGACAGTGACTTGCTAAGTTGCTCAGGCTGGCCCGGAACTTGCAATCCTCCTGCTTCAGCCTACTGAGTTGCTGGGGCTACAGGCATATGCTACTGTATCCAGCTGCTTCTAGATATTTGTTGGTTGGTTTGAAACATTTGAAATTAGATTGCAGACATTCTACTCCTCAGTGCTTTTGTTTGTATTTTCTAAGAATAAGAACATTATCTTAAAGAATTATAGTCATCAGGATCAGTGAGATAGCTCAGCAACGTAAGTGCCTGACTGGCAAGCACAAAATCCCAAGTTTGCGTGCTGGCATACGCCTGTAATCCCAGCTCTTGGAAGGCTGTAAACAGGCAGATCACTATGAGTCCGATCTAGTAGTGAGACCCTGAACACCCTGTAGACCCTTCCCTAAAATACAAAAAAAAAGTCCCAAGTTTGATCCCCAGTACCAAAAAAAAAAAAAAGTAAATTCAGAAAATTTAACAGATATGTTGTTATTATATAATGTAGTCTATTTTCTAATTTTACCAATTATCTAGTTTCTAATTTTTTATATTAATTTCTATTTTTTTCTCCTAATCCCTGATTCTGTCCTAAGTAGTACTATATTTAGTTGTCATGTCTCAAACTGGGCTTGTCTGGTGTTTCCTCATGATTACATTCAGGCTATGCATTTTGGCAAGAATACTTCAGAAAAAATAAAGAAAAAGAATACTTCAAGGGCCGGGGAGATGGCTCAGTAGAATAAGCACTTCCCTGGCAAGCACGAGGGCCTGAGTTCAATCCCTGGTTCCGCAAAAAAAAAAATTGTTAAAGAATACTTCAGAGTGCTGTTGTAGTCTTCTTAAGTGCATGGCATCAGGAGGTGCTTGATGTCCTTTCATCCCATTATTGGTAGTATTTTTGTTTGTTTGTTTGGCGGAATCAGGGATTGAACTCAGGCTCTTGTGCTTGCCAGGCAAGCACTTATTCTACTGAGCCATCTCTCCGGTCCTATTATTGGTAGTATTAACTTTGATTAAAGTTGTGCCTCCTAGAAGATTTGTGTGTTTGGTGGCAGGGTTCTTTGTTTTGTTTTGTTGTTGTTTTTTGTTGTTGTTTTAATTTTTACTGGTTACGACAAGTAGGAGGGATTGAAACAGGCCAGAATGGGAGAATTGGGCTTTTTGGGTGAAAGAAGATGGTGGCCCTGTTTAGGAAAAGTGGCATTGTTTTGCCCAAGGCAAATAGCTTGTAAGAGCCAGAACTAGAGCTGGAGTTCTAGTCCAGCTAGACTGGGAACTTGGTTTCCAGTCCCTGTTCCTCACCCATCACCAGTTTTTAGGATACTGGTCTCATTAAGCCAGAGATAAAAGGACAAGGGATCAGTATCTTAAAAAGACAAACTAGGGATAGCTACTGATTGAGGACCCTTCCCAGGGCATAGCCTTCCCTGACTCCCTCAGGCACTTCCATATTGCCTCTAATGTCTCATATATCCTACATGTTCCTTTTTCTTTCCTCCTTCTTTTTTTAAGTGTTGCTGGGAATGAAACTCTGGGCTTCACAGATGCAAGGCAAGTGCTATATCCAATCCAACATAACATGATCCATCTTATAAATCTTCCTTTTTCTTTCTTTTTTGCAGGACCAGGGATTGAACCCAAGGCCTTCACAATGAGTTACAGCCCTGGCTCTTTTTTTATGTTTTATTTTTGAGGCAAGATCTCACTAATCCATTTGATTGCTCGGGCTGGGTTTGAACTTGATATCCTTCCAGAATCCATGGATGATAGGCATGTATCAACACAGCCAGCCCATTGTATAAGCTTCTTTTTGGGAGGTGGGTGAGACAGAGTCTAGCTATGTAGTTCAGGCTGGCCTTGAGCTCACTATGTCATCTAAGCTACCCTCAAATTTACAACAATCCTCTTGCCTCATCCTCACAAGTACTAAGATTACAGGGGCCAGGGAGGTGGCTCAGTAGAATAAGCGCTTCCCTGGCAAGTGCAAGGGCCCAAGTTTAAGCCCTGGTTCCACAAAAAAAAAAAAGAAAAAGTTTTGGATCTGAGAGGTGATCTGGCTGCAACATCTGTCACCCCCATTGATCATCAGGGTTGAGTCAGCTGATCTGGCTGGCTAGGCAGGTGTCCCCTTCCTCAATGATCCATGTGCGTCCCTCCCGAAGCTGCATGCTTGGTCAAAGAGGACGACCACCTCCGATAGAGGAGGACTGTTCCTTGGTCAAGGGTATACAAGTAGCTGTGCTCCCCTGCTAGAACCTCTAAACAAGCTCTCAAGTACTAAGGTTATAGGTGTTCACTACCATGTCCAGCGTTTATAATTTGAAATCTTTTTTGCCTATAAAACTGTGTGTAAATTGAGAGCAGCTGGGTCTGTACCCCCATTCAACTTTGGTTCTGCACCAACTGACATACAGCCTCAATTTTCTTGTCCAACCAAAGAAAGCAAAACTGTTTGGTGTTAAATGTTCTGAGAGCAAGTCTGGTCAGACTGAAGAGGACCATTCCATGTCTCACCTGAAGGATAAGGGAAAGAAAGGGGTAATGGTCAGTTCCAAAGCAGGTCAGAGAGAAAGGTATTTGTTGTATAACCTCAGGGGTTTTGTACTGAGCTTACCAACAGCATGGAGAGCCAGGGAGATCATTTTTCTTTTTTTTTTTTGGTGGAACCAGGGATTGGATTTAGGCCTTTGCACTTGCCAGGGAAGCGCTTATTCCACTGAGCCATCTCCCCAGCCCAAGATCATTTTTCACAAGATTTTTTTGGTTCCCCAGCCCCCATTTTTCACAAGTAACACCTTAGGTATTTTTTATGGTAAAATATACATTAAAAGTACCATTTTTGCTTTGCATAGTGGTGGTACATGCCTGTGATCCACCCCAGCACCACTTTAAAAAGTGGAAAATTCTCATTTTAATCTTATTGTAAAACCATTTTTAAGTGTAGATCTTATGGCATTAAAAACATTTACACCATTATCTATTCCCAGAATCTTTTTCTTTCCCAGCAGAAATTCTGGATCCATTGAACACTAATTCATTATTTCCCTCTTCTCCTATGCCTTGAGAACCATAATTCTACTTTCTGTCCCTATGAATCTGACTATTCTAGGTATCTCTAGAATATAGTTGCAATTATAATATCTTCAAGATTCACATATGTTGTAGCATGTATCTGAACTTCATTCCTTTCTGTTGCTGAGTAACTCACTCCACATATATCTTATTGTTTAGTCATTCATCTGTTGTTGCTTATGTTGTTTTCACTCTGTGTTTATTGTAAATAATGTTGTGAGGGCCAGCCAAATAGCTCAGCAGATTAAAGCATCTGCAAGCAGGTGCAGGGATAGGGGATTCGATCTCCTGGCCTGCCATGCCAGCTCCACCCCCCCGGGGCACGCTGAGACAGCAATTGAGACTGGACATTGTGGTACACGCCTGTAACCTCAGCTCTTGGGAGGCTGTAAACAGGCTGTTCTCAGTGAGATTCTGACCATCCTGTAGACCCTTCCCTAAAACTACAAAAAAATAATAATGTGAAAGATTGTACAAATACTGGTTCAAGTCTCTTTTTTTCAGTTCTTCTGCATATATATCCAAAAGTAGAATTCCTGAATCATAATTCTGCATTTAATTTTTTTTCCCTAATAGTGCTGGGGATTAAACCCTGGGTCTCATGAAGGCTAGGCAAGCAGTCCACCACTGAGCTACATCCTCAGCCTTTTATTTTTTATTTAGAGACAAGACTCAAAGTTGTAAAGGCTGAACTTAAAATTTTAGTACTCCTGCTTCAGTTTCCCTGAGTGCTGGGATAACAGGCATGTGCTACTACACCTGGCTAAATTTTTGAGAACTTGCCACACTGTTCTCCACAGTAGCTGTACTGTTCTATACTTCCACCAACAGTGTACAAGGGTTTTAACTTATTTACATCCTCATTAATACTTTTATTTTGGGAGGTTTCTTCCCTTCCTCTCCTTTTCCTTCACCTTCTCCTTCAATAACAGTTACATTCAGTGGCAGTTCCCTGAAATTTAAAAATTGTAGACTACAAAGAAAAGTTTCACATTGGAAAGAAGAGTATAGCAGATGAGGATATGTGGGCCTCCTCGGCCCATCCACAGGCCTCTGAGAAGCCAGAAGTCTGAAGCTCTTTAGATCAGCCCTGCAGCTTGTATCTGACCCATGGTCCTGGCTTCTCCCCTGCAGGTGCCTGGCTGCAGCAAACCATGCAGTGAGCCATGCCCCGACCAGGACAGCCTCGCCCATCATCTGGGCCAGCTCGCTTAGGACCCTGGGACCAGCCAACAGAACTATGCCTGGAGACCTACAATGACCCACCCCATCCTCCACCAGGCCGACGTACCCGTAGGCCGGACCCCAAGGACCCTGGCCATCGTGGGCCAGAAAGTATTACCTTCATCTCTGGCTCTGCCGAGCCAGCCACTGAGCCCCCTACTTGCTGCCTGCTCTGGCGGCCCTGGGGGTGGGACTGGTGTCGCACTGCCTTCTGCTTCCGCCACTGCTGGGATTGTCTCCAGCGCTGTGGGGCCTGTGTGCGGGGTGGCAGGTCCTGCCTGTCTACTGAGGACTCCGTTGAGGGGGCTGACGAAGCTAACTGGGCTAAGGAGCACAATGGGGTACCCCCTAGCCCTGACCATGTACCCCCCAGGGATAATCAACGGCTCAAGTCTACCATAGGAAGCAGCTTTAGCTACCCTGACGTCAAGCTCAAAGGCATCCCTGTATACCCCTACCGCAGTACCACCTCCCCAAATCTTGATGCAGACTCCTGCTATAAGGAGCCACTGGCTGAGCCCCCTCCCATGCGCCACAGCCTGCCTAGCACCCTTCCCAGCAGTCCCCGTGGCTCCGAGGAGTACTACTCTTTTCACGAGTCAGACCTGGACCTGCCTGAGATAGGAAGTGGCTCCATGTCAAGCCGGGAGATTGACGTGCTCATTTTCAAGAAGCTGACTGAGCTGTTCAGTGTCCACCAGATCGATGAGCTAGCCAAGTGCACATCAGACACAGTGTTCCTAGAGAAGACCAGTAAGATCTCAGACCTGATCAATAGCATCACGCAGGACTACCACCTAGACGAGCAGGATGCTGAGGGCCGCCTGGTACGAGGCATCATTCGCATCAGTACCCGAAAGAGCCGCACTCGTCCACAGACCTCAGAGGGGCGCTCAGCCCGAGCTGCTGCCCCCACTGCTGCTCCTCCAGACAGTGGCCACGAGACCATGGTGGGCTCAGGCCTCAGCCAAGATGGTAGGTGGGGCCAGGGGGTGGGGGCAGAGTAAGGGAGGCTCTAGCCACAAGAGGGTTAGACTGGGGACTCTGGCCACTGTGGTCCTCCCGAGCCAGTCCCTGCTCTTCCCCTCCTTCCTTGTAACTCCTGTGCAGCGCTCACTCCACCTCCCACTCTGGCCCTTCCCAGTGTCTGAACCAGACTGAGGAGCATGCAGACCCTGGAGGTTCTCTGGCCACTGCTATTCCCAGAAAGGACAAAGTTCTCTCCAGGTCATCGAGCTCACCCAACAGGTTCATTTTCTCTCCTGCCAGTTGCATCCAGACCTAGCCTGAGTAATCAGACCCAGGGGCCTTATGAATTTGGACTTCTGATTTGGCTGGCCTAACCAAATCACCTACTTTCCTACCACCACACATGTGCACACAATCACTAGAGCAAGCACATGCCCCCACTTTATCCTTGTTTGAGCAGGATTTCTCTAGCCCTTCCCAGGGTGAGTGGTCCTTCCCTCACTGGGTCTCAAGCAGAATTAGGGGTGGAGTTGAAAGGATGTGATAATGACCACTTCCTCTAATGTCCCCTCTTCCCCAGAACTGACAGTGCAGATCTCCCAGGAGACGACAGCAGATGCCATCGCCAGGAAGCTGAGGCCATATGGAGCCCCAGGTGTGGTCCTGACCTGATGAGGAGTGCAGAGGGTGGGAGACTACCCTAGGGCCCCAACACATACTCCTCCCAGCTGCTGCTTGGGGTGGGTGAGAATGGGATCAGAGACCTGAGCAGCCAGAGATCCACTGCACTGCTATAACTGGCTTAAAGGGGCAGGTGTCCAAATACATGAACTATAAATGACCCAACCACAATCTCTAAGAAGGGTCCCTGAGAAGTAAACTGGAATACAGGCCATCCAGCCTGTTGCTGCAGAAGTACTTGGTTCCTACTACTCTTCTGTGCCTTCACACCACAACTCTGGGAATCCTTTCACAGAGGCTGGGGGCCAGAGGTCAAAACACTGAGTCTCCCAGGCCGGATGACTGACCACATTCAAGCCCTGCTTCATCCCTGCTCAGCAGGCTACTTCCTAGCAGTGGGCCCTAGATGAGCTCTTTCCCCTCTCTGAGCCTTTTGCTTCCTCCTCCTACCAGGGTACACAGCCAGCCACGACTCATCTTTCCAGGGCACCGACACGGACTCATCAGGGGCACCCCTACTCCAGGTGTACTGCTAACCCCCTGCTGGGCCCAGCAGCCCCAACCCCTCCTGGGAGCAGCACGGCCTACAGACTAGAGACCAGGATCCCTTTGGGGAAGGCCGGACCAAAAGCAGTGCTCACCCTGCAATTCCTGCCTTGGCTGACTGGTTCCCGGACCACATGCATTTCACAGGGTCACTGTGCCCACATCCCCCGCATCCCCAGCTGGCTTGACCCTTGCCTGAGCCTATTCCTTCCTGTGGCCTGATCATGGAAAGGACTTGGGAAATTATCTTCTGGGATTGAATCCTGGCTCCATCCCCATGTGTTATCCTAGACAGACACAAAAAACTTTAGAAGCAGCTTAAGTAGACTGAATTGGGGATGGGAAGGGCCTCTGTTGGTGTTCTGTGCCTAGTACCCACTTGACATTATGTTCTGCTGAATTTTGTTATTTCTTCACTGATGTACATGTTAATATGACAGTGTTTGCAAGTCTCAAGAGAGCAGAAGCCCACCTGGACATGTGGGCTACAGCAGTCCTTTTTGTCCCATCTGCTTTGCTTAACCGTAGCCCAGAGCTAGAGGCAGGACCTAGGCAACCAATGTGGCTCAGTGTTACAGATAAACTGGGAGCAATGTTGCCTGTCACAGGTTCACTACATGTCCTTGGAGATAAAGGGCCAGGACCTACACCTGAGGAAGCCTTGACAAGTGGTCTTTGTCACTACAGATTCTTACGAGGAGGCTCAACTGGACTGCCTGTGCCTACATACTGGCCTATTTGTGGCCATCTATCCTCCCCAGGTTCCTGATCAGCCATTGCTCCCACTCCAACCTACAGCCTGTTGCTCTGCTTGGTGTTAACATCACCAGTTTTGGCATCTGAATCTTTCTAGTAACTAGAGGGGAGCCTGGGGCTCAGAAGTCATGAAGTTAGTCATTCAGACCTCAAAGCTGACCTTGGGTCAGCCCTCACCTCTGTCAAGATCCTTCTTAGCTGCTCCTTACACAGATACATCTATCAGTCCTCTCTTAGGCTGGGTAAGCCTGCCAGCCCATCCTCAACTGCAAGTGAACTGTTAAGATGATCAGAAATTCCCTTTCCCTTTTTACTTCCAGCCCTATCCTTTTGTTTTGGTGAAGTCCTTACTGCACACCTCAGACTGGCCTAGAACTCAAAAAAATCCTGCCTCAGCTTCCATCTCCTGAATGCTGAGACTGCAGATGGGCACCCCGCAGCAGGTTTTCAGTTTTTGGGGACAGATTCACTGTGTAGCTGAAGGACCAAAGCCACCTTTATAGTACCATCACCAGCAGTACACTTTAGAAGGCAACCAGCCACTAGACAGACTGCTTATTCAGTTTCCTCTTTGTGGCATAGGGTGGTGCCCTAGTGCCATGACCACAGGAACCAGCTGTAGTTCCAGCAGTCTAACTGGTTGCTGTCTAATCCAATCAAGGCCTCCACAAGAATAATGCCCAGGTTGGGGTGGGGCTTCATGGTAGAACACCATCTGCACATATGAATGTTTGATACCCAACACCACTAAATAAACAAAAGAATAAAAGAAAGAAACACAGCTGAGTGGGAGAGTCAAACTAGTCAATCCACTCCAGCCTTGGCCACAGAACACCATTTTCTAAACTGCTTTATGAACCACTATGTACATTCCCAGAAAAAAAAATGATCAAGCTTTGGAAAGACAAAGGTGCTGTTGTAGCCTTCTGGCCCCTGTACTCAATGACCTCCACTCTAGCTGGAGCAGGCCCAGGCCAGCTCGAGAGGCTGCATCTGGGCAAAGATGAATGCCTCTGTAGCCGAGCCCTCCTGGGAGGCCTAAAATGTGCAGGGGTCCACATCAGGGCTGGTGTGCCTCACTGTGGCAGTCCTGTCTCCCTCTCCTGAGCTACAGATTATCTCTCAGGGCTTGCCGCTCTTGTGACCCCAGGAAAGTCATTCATTAGCTTTAGGGCTAGAGGTAGACAACTGTCTTAAGAGACAATCACTTTGGCAGCACATATACTAAAATTGGAACAATAGAGAAGATTAGCATGGCCCCTGGGCAAAGATGGCATGCAAATTCATGAAGCATTCCATATTTAAATAAGACAAATCATGTCTAACTGGTTTTAATTTTTGCTGGGTCATGGGCTTCCTTGAGAATCTAACATGTTTTAGTCTCTTCAGCCACAAAAATTCACCTCTCCCCAATAATCCTCCCATAAGTAATGGGAAGAAACAGGTGCACAGAGGGTAAAACAAAGACTTGTCCTGGGTCACACAGCAGACTCATAGCTAGAAATCAAAATCCTAGCTTCCAGCAACAGACAAGAGCTGATCCCAGGGAAAGACGAAGACGAGAGGGAGGAGAGGACACAGGTGGAGCTGGGTAAATAGCTTTAATGTGTAACAATAAGCCTACCAGGGAGGACAAGGCCTCCAGGCCCCAGCCCTTCTCCCATGAAGTCCTGAAACCCATGTACCTGGGCCAGCCCCAGCCCCGAGGCTCCCCAAGCCCCCAGGGAATGGTGGAAAAGGAAGGTGGATGGCTGGGGGATCAGCCCCAAGAGTTCAGGGAGGCAAACACAGAACTAGTTGAATTTGGCCTTGGAGAAGTCCATCTCTGGATGCTGATCCATGAACCTGGGGAAGTGGAATTAGGAAGTTAAATGGGCTGCCTTTCTCCCCAAGCCAGCGAAATCAGGTCTAACCTTTTCAGAGCCCTGAGAAATGTGGTGCTAGGCAAAAGGCCCTAGTATCTGAGGCCCATCTGAGCTGCTGGGGCTAGAACAGAGGTGCCAACACTGGCACTGTTTTCTCAGGTGGCAGTGACCGCCTGTTACCCTTGCTTTATACCAAACTGGCCTTGCCCTCAAGGTGACCTCAGCAAGTGATTACAATAGGCAAGCCAAGGCCACAAAGCCAAAAGCTTGGCTGGCTCATGCTGGAAACAGGAGAGGGAAGCCTAGTTCTACTGAATGACCTACTCACTGCTGTCCCCCAGGTCTAACCTCCCAGGCACCCACCCTCCTGCCACCCCCATTTGTGAGTTACTTACTTTTTCAGGATCTCCTGTTTCTTCTGCTCATCTGAAGTGGGCAAGCCCATGGACTTCTGCCTCTGGTCATACATCATTTTCTCTACCATGCTCCGTGTCTCACTGTCCAGATCTGACAGCTAGGGCAGGCAGGAACAGGGATGGGTGATGCTTAGGGACCATCTAGGACCCTCCCTCTCCTACTGAAGCTCCCTAACCACCTGGGGCTAACCTTAGAGTTTTCAGGGTTAATCTTCTTAGTATTGATCTCCGGGTCACTGGACACCAAGCGACTCCACCACTCCATCTTATTGATCTATGAAGAGAAGGACACTCAGACAGGAGGAGCTCACTCTGTGCCCCAGAAGTTACTTCTCAACCTTTCCAGAACCAAACTATCTCCGATCCACCTCCTGTACCTGAGACCCACACAGGCATGTGCTAAAACCAGGGGAAGACAAGCCAGACCTCTGCCCTCCCAGCAGCTGGGGGAGATAGACCAGAGGCCAGTGGTTAGAAGTCAGATAAGGGAAAGAAAAAGTATAGAAGAGAGATGATCAGAGTGTGGACAAAAGCTGGAGAGTGACACTGAGGATAAGCCTTAAAATATAAGCAGTATGTAGTGCCAGAAGAAAAAAGGCATGAAAAGGCATTCCAGCTGGGAGGAAAGCAAATACAAGTGCAGCCAGGTGGACTGGGGCGGACCTTGTCTCCCAGGACAGACCGTCTCTAGACCCTTTATTTTTTATTTTTTTTGTCTTTGTGAGACAGGGTCTCACTATGCAGTTCAGGCTAGCCTTAAGCTCACTTTGTAGCTCAGGCTGGTCTCAAACTCACAACAATCCTCCTGCCTCAGCCTCCCGAGTGCTGGGATTACAGGCATGCGCCACCACACCTGGCTTCTAGACCCTTTATAGAGGCCATGATTTAATAATGTCTGACCTACCTCCCTGGAAAGGCAATGAACTGCAGAAGCAGTCTTGGAGGCTATTTTGCTTTTCTACATTTTAGTCACTATTCTCTCAAGTCCTAGAAGAGCTCCTGGCACAGTAGGTGTGGAACTAAACACATGTGTAAATATGATGGAAAAGAAGTTGGGCCTAAAACTATTCAGCCCTGCCCCTACCTGCTGTTGCCATCCATCTTAGAAGAACAAAGGCAATCTCAGCTCTTTTCTTAGTTTAAAACAAAGTTTAAAGGGTCTCGCTGTGGGGATTATATAGCCTAAGTCCAGATGGCCCCAAGCACAGCCCAGGTGAGCAGCAGACCTTCCCATCATCGGCATCTAGGCTAGGAGGGCAGGCTACACGTACCTTCTCCAAATGCACTGTCACCACCTTGTTGTCCTCAATGAGCCAGGAGCTCTCCTCTACCTTCACCTCATTGTACAGTTCCCCATCAATGACGGCTGGCTGCCCCTTAAGCCCCACGCGGAGGTGCCGTCGCTGGATGTCCACCACCACATCCTTGCCCTTCAGCCGGAAGTTGACATGGAAGGTCACTGCCAGCTGCATGGAACAAGAAAGTCATAAGGGATCAGTAGGAACTGCCAGGACTCCAGGGGCTTCCTAGCACTTTACCCTGGCCCCAGCACTTACATCCAGTTCCGACAGGGTCTGTGTCCAACGATAGTGGGGCAGGTCAGCCCCATTTCCTAAGTTGGGCTTCAGCTTCCCTTTGTCCTTCTCGTCTTCCTCCTCTTCATCTTCCTCTGCTTCCTGCTCACAGGCAGTAGTGCTCAGCTACTTGACAGAATGAAGCCCCCATGGGGCAGGGCCCAGTGCTGGCATGGAGCACGTAGCCATAACAGGAAACAGACCTGGTCCCACAGACTCCCAGGCCCTGGTCCAGAGGAACCCAGACAAAGGTAAAACCTGGTTCTGATCTCTGCCCAGGAGTGCAAACTATTACACCATGTGACAAAGGACACAGTTCAGCTCCAGACCTCCACCTACCTCTAATAGTGCCTGTACAAGCACTGCCCTCCCTAGCTCTTGGACTTCCTGTCCAAGATAAAGGCCAGTGTTTATTCTGTTTTTAAAACTCAAATCCATTTGTCCTGTGTCTCTGAGTGGGATAATGAACTATGGGGAGTATCCCCAAAACTGGAGGCAAGAAAAGGGAAGAACATTCCAGAGAAAGAAGAAGGGTGGTGCCCAACTCCCTGGTAGCCCCAAGGGTCTCTAGTCCATCTCACCTGCTTCCCTGGGGTGCCAAGGCTGCCATTCTTTAGCTGGGCCTCATGATTCTCTGCATCCTTTTTCTGTGGCAAAGCACAAAGCAGTTGGCAATAGGATGCCACTTCCTAGTACCAAAAGGGCTCTGAAGGTTACAGGAAGAAAGCCTCGCCTCACCTTGTCAATCTCCAACTGGAGTCTCTCTGCCTCCTCATCAGTCAGCTCCTGTATCTGCGGCCCCGAGTTCTCTGCCTTGGCTTCTTTAGCCAGCCTGGCTGCCCGCTCTGCCTTTTCCCTCCGCTCAGCCTCCTGCCGAGCTCGTTTCTCCCGCCGGGCCTTCTGGGCCAGCTGGTTGTGATGGTTAAAGGTCTGTGTGATGAGCTGGAGGAGGCAGAGAAGGCGATGAGGCACAAGAACAAGGCCTGGAGTCCAGGCTCATCTTTATCTGCTGAGTGCCAGGCAAAGCACTGTATGTAGAATCTCTGTCCTCTCCCCCAAAATGCAGATAATATACCCACAGAGCTGTAATTAGTACATCTTAAAAGCACCTGGCTTAATAAATAGCAGCTGCTTACAAAGTGAGGCTAAATCAAGCAGAACTCAAGCCTCAGCCCTATCTCGGGGTCAGACCTCCCTGACCCTCAGGATCTTGCCTACCTACATATATCTTGTCTCCATGGCAGTCACAACAGGCAGCACAAAATCCCACTCAGGAATAGCCTCAGTAGCATGATGTCAGTGTTTCTGAGAGAAGCTTGTCTTCCTCTCCCCAGCTAGCAAGCCAACAATCTTGATTCTTTTCTCTCTTACAAGCCTTCCCAGGATATTTCCACCCTGCAGACAACTAGTCTCCCTGCCACCCAGGTAATAACCCTCTGGCTCCTGTCATATCTGGGTGTGTGTCCTCGAGCAAGTGAGCAACTTTGACTCTTTCTAGACCTCAGTTGCCTCATCTGTCGCAACTGAATATGACAGCACCCAGCAGGAGTCTAGACTGATCCTTAGCTCATCAAAGCAATGTATAAAATGCTCACTTCCCAATACCCCTTGGCTGGCAGGCACTGTGCCCATAAGCAGCAAGGGGAGGGAGGAGCGTGTATTCTGCTGTAGCATCCCAGTGTGCTTCTTCAACCTGTAGTATCAGCACCACCAGGACCCTATTTGAAAAACTCAATCTTAGGCCCCACTCCAGACCAGTGACTCTGGAGTAGGAACCCTGGGGTCACTGCTATCTAAAAGCAGTTTTGGCATACACTGTTCTTTACCTAGAATGTCTTTTTTCCTACTCTCAGGTCACCCTCTAGGACCAGCTTAAGTGTCTTTCTTACCTCTGTTAGACCACACATGGTGCACACACTGGGAGGCTTCTCAGGGCATCCACCATGGGGTCCCTGGTCTATATACCACTTTGCAAGCATCTGAATCAGCTACAGGGAAGGAAAAGTCTGCAAGAGCTTACAGTCACAGAAGTCACTCATACAGTCTCACACTTAGGATTTTGCCAAATGCCAATAGCTTCCTATTCAGCTTTGCCTTCTCTTAAGTCTCAACCCTCAGTTCCACACCCATTCTGCAAGGGCCACCAAAAGCACCCCCAACCACATGTATTAAGAGAGGTAGCCAGGCATGGTAGTACACACCTGTAATCTCAACACATGACAGGCTGAGGTAGAACTGCGGCAAGTTCTGCAGCAAGACCAATCTGAACTATGTAGTAAGACTTTTCTCAAAAGCAAACACACACAAAAATAAATAAATAAAAAAGAGGGAGGTGAGAAAAATGAAGGCCACTGTGCTGGCAAGAGGAACAACAGGTCATGACCACAGCAGAGCTGTTCTACCAAGAACCTTGTCCCATGTTCCTAATCGGGGGGACCTTGAACGCAAGCCATTTGCCAACCAGTGGCCAAAGGAAGGTGAGATCAGGGCCGTCCCCTGTCCCAACCCCAGTAAATCATGTCATATCCCATTTGTCCTATTCCTTCATAGTTCCTGGAGGTTACCTGAGGGCAGAGCTAAACCAATAGACTCAAGGCCAATCACAGCAGCCTCCAATCCCCCTCCTATTCTCCTTCTCTGAGAAGGACAGCTTGATGTCTGGCACCTTCCTTGAAGCTACCAACCCTGAGGCTGTCATGGAGTAAAGCTCAATCACTGGACACAATGTTAGGAACTACAGCCCAGTGGGGTGGGCTGGGTTTGTGTAAGCAAAAGCTTTTCCTGGCCAGGAGGGGTGACAGGAATACAGTACTTCCCAACTGTCTGATCAAAGCAGAGGTCAAAGACACTTAAAATGCACCTGGAGGCAGGAGGTCCTATCCTTGACCACCCATCCCAACACATGTGAGACAGCACATTCAAACAACAGACAATTGTGGCTGACTGTGCTGAGGATTCTCAAATGAGAGGGCAGCTGAATTCCTCCCAAGCTGAGCAGTTCCCCTTGCCCATCGCCCCACCATGGCCCTCCTTCCCTGGGCTGGAGCAATGGCTCTGATTCCTGTTCTCCCACCACTCCCTAGCTGCCCCATACAGGGCCCCTGGGGAAGGACTGAAAGGTCTCAGCTAGGGGTTATCTGGAGGACTGGTAAACAGCAGGTAGGCCTCACCTAAGGCACAGATCCAAAGGTCCCAGACAAGGTAATCACCAGAACATCACTGAGCGCCACTGTAACAATCCCCAGAGGGAGACCACTCAGGGTCTCCTTACCTTCACCCAGAAATCAGGGCCCTAAGGTTAAGGAGTGGCAGTCATATCCACCCAGGTGCCAAAGGACAGAGCAAAAGAAGTCGCTTGTGATCTGGTATCAATGTTACATGACATAACATCCTGCCACCCTGGCCTCCTCAGGCTGAGTCGGTCCTTTCCCCCAGGGCTGGGCCTTTGTGTGACCAGCCCACGTCTCCCCATGACATACAATGCAGAGTCCAGCCTTCCAGCCCCTCTGAGTCTGAGTCCTTTTCTGCCTGGCCATGGTGACCCTGAACTCCAGGAGGTCCTCGGCCCTTGATCAGACTCACTTCGTGTGGGCAGTGGCCAGGCCCTCTCCTGATGGACTCAGGCTCTATCTGTAGCTATTTTCCTCCCACAGTGCCATACTCTCCAATTCTGTTCATTCTGCCTGGTGCAGCCTGGACAGCCTTTGGCCCTTCACCGTCCAACCTCACTGTGACTTTTAAGGCACTCAAGTGCTGCCCTTCTCCAAACCTTCCTCAAATCTCATCAAGTGCCCTCTCTCCTTCCCAAAGACGCACAGATCTGTACTAAAGCCTGTGGCCACACCTTCCTCTTTCCTTATAGCCCAAAGGAGGAACCGTACCTGACTTACCTCGCTAGCACCCAAAGTATCTCTCAAACATGTTGTCTGAAGATAGAAGAATATCATGAAATGACTCCTATGAAATATTAATCTACTATATTTAGCCAGACATTCCACCTATAATCCTAGTACATAGGAAGCTGAAGTAGGAAGGTTACCACTATGAGACCAGTATGCTCTACATGAGTTCAAGTCCAGCCTGAACTAAAAAGCCAGACTCTCAAAAAACAAACACAGGAAATTTAAGAATCAATGACACAAAGACCTCCTCTAGTTTAGTGGCAGAATGCTCATCTAACATGTGAGTCCCTAGGTTCAATCTCCAGTACAGAAAAAAAAGAAAAAAAGATGGGCAGATAACAAACAGATGGGAGGGGAGTGAGGAAAGAATGAAAACAAAGATGGACAAAAAAAGTTTCTAACAGTGCCATCAGGTATCTTCTACTGAGAGCTAAGGATAAAAATAACTACTGAAAGACTGGGAATTTGGCATACTAAGAAACCTCCAGGAGCCAGGCATGGTGGCGCAGGCCTGTAATCCCAGCACTCGGGAGGCTGAGGCAGGAGGACTGTTCTGAGTTCGAGACCAGCCTGAGCTACAAAGTGAGTTTAAGGCCAGCCTGAACTGTACAGTGAGACCCTATCTCAAAAAGAAGGAAGCAAGCCGGGCGTGG
>PVKA01033913.1:0-23894 GCA_004027165.1 Ctenomys sociabilis | reverse complement strand
GGTGTGGTTTCTGGTATTAGTGCTATTTAGTAATGATTATGTTTTTATCATCATTTTAATTGGCACATGGCAGACATGTGACATTTCGTCAGTGCTCTGTAGGTGTCTACTGATGGGGGTTGTATACAGCATTGTTAAAATGTAACATCTTGTGTAAATGTTTAGCTATCATTTCCCCCTCTAGATTTTTCTATTCATTAATTGATACAGGGTCTCACTACGCAGTTTGGACTCACAGTGATCCTCCTGTCTTAGCCTCCCCTGTGCTGGGATTACAGGCATGTGCCACCCACCCAGTTTCTGGGCTGGGATGACACACCCAGGGTTCCTGTGCTGGCATGGCATGTGGTACCAGGGATCAAACCTGGCTCCTTGCACCTGCCAGGCAGGCACTTAGACCACCAAGCTATCTCCCCTGTCCTTTTCTAAATGTTTTATTGTGACAGGGTCTTATGCCATCATTGAGGCTGGTCTTAAAATTCAGTATACAACCCAGGCTATCCTCAGATTTGCGGCAGTCCTCCTACCTCTACCTCCCAAGTGCTGGGATTACAGGCGTGCACCATCATGCTTGGCTCCCCTTTTCTAAGAGCTTTAAACAGTGCACAGATCAACTACAGCACTCTTACTCCATTTCCTACTTATTCACATCCACTTTTCACAGAGCCCTAACTATATGTTGGGAAATATACTAAGAATTAAATCACACACACACACACTCACTCTTCCCCCATTTAACTCTTATCAAAGCCTTTGAGGTGTATATAATATTCCCATTTTCAAAAATGGAACTGAAAAGGGCTGGTGAGAGAGCTCAACGACTGAGAGTCTGCTTTGGCAAGCAGGGACCAGGGTTTGACCCCTGATCCCACATGCCACTCTGGCTCTGCCCCCAGGTCATGCTAAGCCAGCAAACAAGTCCAGGGGTGATGGCACATGCCTGTAATTCCAGCACTAGGAAGGCTGAAAACAGGAAGATCACTAGAGTCTGAACTGCATAGTGAGACCCTGTACCAAATACATTTTTTAAAAAATGGAGCCAAGCGTGGTGGTGCAGGCCTGTAATCCCAGCACTTGGGAGGCTGAGACAGGAGGATTGTTGTGAGTTCGAGCCCAGCCTGAGCTACAAAGTGAGCTTAAGGCCAGCCTGAACTGCATAGTGAGACCCTGTCTCAAAAAGACAAAAAAAAAAAAAAAAAAAAAAATGGAACTGAGTTTCAGAAACATCAGAATTTTTGAAGACTATATTTCTTTCAGGGGCTGGGGAGATGGCTCAGTAGAATGTATTTCTTTCAAGGCTATCATCAGTGGCGGCAACAATGTGCAAGCTCCTGTCTGCAATGCTCTTCTCTCCCAGCATCACATGGTCAGTAAACCTCTGCTCAGTCTTTGAGGTTAGGCGCAGGCAGGGTTAGACACCACTGCTGTCAACTACTGCCACCCACCTCCTAATCTTGCTCGCTCCTGTTGATGCATTTGTGCCTCCTGCCCCCATTCCAAGAGTAGGGGCTGGTGTGGGTTTGGTCTTTTTTTCTCCAGTGCCAGGGATCAACCTAGGGCCTATCGCTGAGTCACATCCTAGTGCCTAGGCTTTGTCTTTAAAGAGGAAAGACTACAGTAATCTGAGAGAGACAATCTGGTGAATGCTAATACTCAGTGCTAATTAGCAAATGCCAGTTGTCTGCCCACTGTTACCAACCTTCAGCTTGTCTGCTTTAGCCCGTACTTCCAGAAGTTTCTTCTCCTTGGCATCTATATGTAGCCCCTCGTCACACCAGCTCACAGCCTCAGCAAAGTGTTTCAGTTCTAGATGGCACAGGGCACCTGAAGAGACCACAGACCTTAGGGTCTAGGGACAGCACGCATGGGCCAGTCATCCCATCTACCAGCCCACCTCCTGAAAGGGGGGCAGGGGCTGGGTTCCTGGACTTCAGCCCCCAGACAATCAAGGACATTTTCTGTGTATGTTCTGTATCAATGTCAGAAATATCCCTAATGCTCATTCAGTTCAAAACCCTCAAAGTCTCTTTGGCATTAAGGACTGTAAAAGCAGGGAAGGATATGGCTTAGTGACAAAGAACAAAGGATTTGAAATCAGAGAGATGAACTGGAAATAAGACTAAATCTTGGGCCAGGGAGATAGCTCAGCAGCCTAAGCACCTGCCTGGCAAGCACAAGGGCCTGAGTTCAATCCCTGGTACAAGAAAAACAAACAAACAAACAAAGCCTGGACAAAGAACTGAGAATCGTGGAGTTTCAGGCTCCTCATCTACAAATGGGAAAAATGAGGTTTATCTCAGGTAATTTTTAAAACATAGAAAAGAAGCAGAATTTGCTTCAGGCATTCATCAAGGTAGCAGCAAGATCCAAGACATTGTGTCCAAGTCAAGGGAGTGAGGTATACTTGTACTGCCAGCACTTGGGAGGCTAAGGCAGGAGGATCACTGCAAGTTCCAGGTCAACTAGGGCTACAAAGTTGAATCCAAGGCCACTTGAACATAATGAGACCCTGTCTCAAAAAAACAAGCAAAAACACAAAAAAAAACATGTTGTACCTTTTCTAATTTTATTCAAGACCATCAGTTCAAACTGCTTCTCCAGGGGCGGGGAGATGGCTCAGTGGAATAAGGTCTTCCCTGGCAAGGGCCTGAGTTCAATCCCCGGTTCTGCCAAAAAAAAAAAAAAAAAAAAAAAAAAAAAAAAAAAGAAACGAGAGCCGGGCGTGGTGGCGCATGCCTGTAATCCCAGCACTAGGGAGGCTGAGGCAGGAGGATTGTTGTGAGTTCGAGACCAGCCTGAGCTACAAAGTGAGCTTAAGGCCAGGCTGAACTGCACAGCGAGACCCTGTCTCAAAAATGACAAAAAAAAAAAAAAAAAAAAAAAAAAAAAGAAACGATATACAAACTGCTTCTCCTATTAAAAAAAGGTTTGAGGCAGGAAGATGACTAGGAGTTCAAGGCCAGCCTAGGCTACAAAATGAGTTTGCAGCAAAGCCTGAATTGCATATTGAAACAATGTCTCAAAGGAGGGGGGGCAGGGGCAGGGTGGAGGAGACAGCCAGATAGCTTAGCAGACTAAAGCACCTCCTTAGGCAGGTGCAGGAACTGGGGTTCAATTCCTGGTGTGTTGTGCTGGCCATGCCCCCGGGGTGTGCTGAGACAGAATTGAGACCAAGCATGATGGCACATACCTGTAATCCCTACACTTGGGAGGCTAAAAACTATGAGTCCAATCTACATAGTAAGACCCTATAAACCTTGTGCTAAATATATATTTAAAAAAAAAAAAAAAAGGGAAAGGAAGTGTTTTAAAAGGTGCAGTGGTACATATCTGTAATTCTAGCTACTCAGAAGGCTAAAGCAGAATTACAAGCTTGAGGCCAATATCTTAGCAAGACCTGATCTCAAAAATAAAAAATAAAAATGGATGGGAAGGTAGTTCTATGGTAGAGTGCCCCTGGGTTGATTTACAGTACCTAGAGAAAAAAGCTTTAATTCAACCATGTTCACTTTTCTATATTTGGCCTCTTTAGGCTTTCCACAGAATGTCAGTATCAGAACTGTAAAATGTAAAGGTTTAGATGTCGAAAGAATTTAATCCCATCTTCCAGAGATGAGCAAACTGATACTCTGAGTAGGAGTCATGCCAAGGTCATATTAAAATTGGGGCCAGGGAGATGGCATGGTGTTTCCCTGGCAAGCGCAAGGACCTGAGTTCAATCCCTGGTTCCTCAAAAAAAAAAAGGTAAAACTGGCCTGGTATGGTAAAACTGGCTCATGCCTATGACCCCAGTACTCAAGAGGCTGAAGCAGGAGGATTACCATGAGTTAGAAGCCAGCCTGGGCTACACAGGCAGTTTAAGGCCAGCCTGAACCACATATCAAGACCCTCAAAAAAAAGTAAACTGACAGTTGAATTAAGGATTACAGACATCTCATGTGAGACCAATCCCACAGGACTACACTCCACATGCTGATCTTTATTCAATACCTTCTTCCTCTATAGCTGCAGGAGGGATGTGCACTTGCTTACCAAACCTCTAGCCATAAACATCTAAAGAGGCATAGTATTTTAAGATGGTCCATGGTATATAGGGGAGATTAATATGAGATGAATAAAGTTTACAGAGCACCTATGAGCTTCTCAAAGAAAAGGTAAAGAATAAACGTAATAAAAGCACTATGATTACACAGAAAGGTCAGACTATAGGAGAAAAACAAAATCTGGGAACATCTCAGCATCAAGAGTTATCAGTAAAGGTCCCATAACTTATCTTTTAATTAATATTAACATGTCATTTGAAAATGTTGCCTTTTAATCAGCTAATTTGGAAAAAAGAATCAGTGTGGCTTTTGGAACTGCTTTGTTTTAATTAATTTTATTCCTTATTAATTTCAAATGAGTTTCAAATTCTATATAGACTCTTACAGTATGAAGGGTTAGATTATTCTCTGAGGAATTCTTTTAAAATGGCATGTTGGCTCTTCCCTTTCATAGGCATCAGTGCAGTTGCGGGGGCCAAAATGAAGTTTAATTCTTTTGTGACTTCAGACCGAAACAAAAACTGTAAAAGGCATTTCAATGCACCTTCCCACATTCACAGGAAAATTATGTCTTCCCCTCCAAGAGCTGAGACAGAAATATAGGGTTCGCTCCATGCCCATCTGAAAGGATGATGAAGTTCAGGTTGTGCAAGGCCACTATAAATGTCAGCAGATTGGCAAAGCAGTTCAGGTTTACAGGAAGAAGTATGTCATCTACACTGAATGGGTGTGGTGGGAAAAGGCGAATGGCACAGCTGTCCACGGGGGCATTCACTTCAATGAGGTGGTTGGTCATCACCAGGCTAATACTAGACAAAGACCACAAAAGGATCCTGGAACAGAAAGCCAAGTCTCACCAAGTAGGAAAGGAAAAGAGCAAATACAAGGAAGAAACGATTGAGAAGATGCAGGAATAAAGTCTCTGTGTGCAACTTTTAATTAAAAACTGCTAAAATGAAAAAAAAAAAAAAAAAAAAAGGCATGTTGTTCTTCACAAGGAACAGAAACTTAATATCAAGATTACAAATATAAAGTGAGTTCAAAGCTTACCTGTCAGTTTTTGGTACAGTGAGTGCCAGCTTTTCCACAGCAATAATTATACGAGCGCAACTCTGCGAGCCTTACCTCTTGTTATGGCTTTGAGGTGGTGGGGCTTTAGCTTTCGGGCAGCCATCACGTCATTGAGAGCAGAACGAAAATTGCCTAACAAAAGCCATATGTGAAAGAAAGAACAAATTTTGAAATCAAACTTTATTCAAAATATGTGTGCACTGACAAACACATCCTTGTACAACCTTGGGGAAATGTAAACCACAGCAACTGTTTTTGGAAAAATAGAACTGTGCTCCCTGAACCTTGGCAATGTTCACAGCACCAGACAACCCATAGAAGAACTACAACGGCAAGTAAACAAGAGGTTCAAACCCCGGGCTGGGGAGATAGCTCAGTGGAATAAGCACTTCCCTGGCAACTACAAGGCCTGAGTTCAATCCCCAGTTTCGTTAAAAAAAAAAAAAAAAAAAAGGTTCAAACCCACTTGTGATTAGGAAATGAAAATCACCATAAAGCTGGTGAAAATTAAGGATCAATAACATCCACTACTGGTGTAGATACAGAGGGAACAAAGCACCTCTGAATAAATTAAACAGCAAATTAGTGTGTACTTTGTGCATACACTGTAACTCAATTCTCTGCTAGGAAATTATCCTCAAATATAGTTGTATAAATGTGCAAGAGTAAATGTAAAACTACAGCACTTTAACTGGAGAAAACTGGAGATAATCCAGGTGTCTTAAATTTGGTAATTACTAAGTAAGTTATAGCAAATCCATACTACTAAATACTAATAATAAATACCAAACCAAGTATCTAAATACATAAACACAAAGGTTTTTGTGCGTGCATCTTAGAAGTGCAGCCACGCATGACAGCCAGACCAGGAGAAAGGGGGGCAGACTTACACTCTCCAGCTTATACCTAAAGCACTACTTAATGGCTTAGTATTGACCTATAAGTGATTTCATTTCATTTCTCTCAATGGTCAGCAAAAATTTTCTGTAAATAACTGAATATTACATACACTTTGCTTCCCAGTACCAGGGGTCTGTCACACATGCTTCTTTATGTTTTTACACTGTCTAACATACACAAGAGCTTTAAGAACTTCTGGTTATAGATACTGCTGAACACGTGCAACTGACTGAACCCCTCCTGCCTCCCCAAAGTCACTAGTTCACAAGACACAAAGATATTGCAAAGGGCACAGATCACATTTTGAAAGGAGGAAAAGAGACAAGGACTAGCTGTACATAAGCACTGAAAAACCAATTCTAGGCCAGGCATGTGGCACACACACCTGATCTCAGCGCTCAGAAGGCTGAAACAGCATCACTGTGAATTCAAGGCCAGCCTGAACTCAGTGAGACTCTTGTCTCAAAAAAATAAAAACAGGCAAATAAACCTAAATTCTAAGTAAATAGAGGAAAGCCCAAGGGCTACCCAGCTACCCTCAGAAATGACAAAACACTCAGGATTAGGAAACTGACGGCACCAGGTGCCTTGGAAGTGAGCATGAAGGTGGGTTGAAAACCTAAGCAGCAGTCAGCTTCCTGTACCCCTTATACCTCTACTACTGCTGGGACCTATTATTCCTGATTCTGTGAAGGGCAGGGGTTTTATTTTATGCAGGAAATAAAACAGAAGGCCTCTGCACAGGGAGAGTTCAGCAGAGGGAATATGAAACAGCAAGTCATTAGCTCTGTTCTCTTTCTTGGCTCTCAAAACACCAACAACCAGAATTTCCCAAAAGAAAAAATGATAAAGAAAGAAAAGTAGAAAATAATTTACAAGAAACATGTTTCCAGACTGAAAAAGTTCACTGAAGCACAATGTCTGAGCACACTGAAGGTAAAAGAAAAATTCTAGAAGCTTCCAAAAAGAAAAGAAAGAAGAATGTCATTTATAGGATTACGAATCAGAATAGTTCTACACTTCTCAAGAGCAATAATGGAAGATAGAATTCTAACTATAGAATTCTAGAAAAAAAAAAAAAACCTTACTGAACTTTTAGCCAGGCATGGTGGCACATGCCTGTAATCCCAGCACTCGAAAGGCTGAGGCAGGAGGATTGTTGAGTTCGAGACCGGCCTGAGCTATAAAGTGAGCTTAAGGCCAGCCTGAACTGCATAATGAGACCCTGTCTCAAAAAGACAAAAAAAAAAAAAAAAAAAAGAATTCCAGAATTCTATAGTTAGCTATGTTATCAGTTAAATGTGAGTAAAATAAAAGTACTTTCAGACATACAAGATTTAAGAAATTTACTTCTAATGCTTCTTTTCTAAGAGAGAGACTTAAAATGCATTCCCAAAACACTGGAGTACACCTAGAAGGATCTGTGGGAATGGGAAGCAAACACAAAAAGCCAGTGAGGAGAGCCGGGCATGGTGGCGCATGCCTGTAATCCCAGCACTCGGGAGGCTGAGGCAGGAGGATTGTTGTGAGTTCGAGACCAGCCTGAGCTACAAAGTGAGCTTAAGGCCAGCCTGAACTGCATAGAGAGACCCTGTCTCAAAAAGACAAAAAAAAAAAAAAAAAAAAGCCAGTGAGGAGTGTCCAGGATGACAGAAGGGCCCCAGGCCCCAGAGCAGCCAGTCCATACTGCAGTATTCAGAATACTCCAGAGACACCACACTGAAGAAGTACCTAAGTACTGTGAAAAGCAAGCAAATGTAATAACAGCTATTACTTACAGAATTGGTGGAAAACAAAAGTTTTATTACAAAAAAGGAAAATCATTAGAATATTCAGTGTGTTTCAGCTGAGACCACCCTTTACACGACTATATGTGAAAACATTCAATACCGAAACAACTCAAACATGCAGGTATAGGCTCTGTGGTGGCAGTGGGAAAAGAACACGTAGCATTAGCTTCCTTGGAAGGGAAACAATGGCCAAAGCTCAAAATCGAAGAATTAAAGCAACACAATAACTTAGTAATATGAAATATATATGAAAAGACAGCCGGGGAGACGGCTCAGTGGAATAAGTGCTTCCCTGGCAAGCGCAAGGGCCTGAGTCCAATCCCCAGTTCAGCCAAAAGAAATAAAAAAGAAAAGACAAAGCTCTGGGAAATCAGAAAATGGTAGGAGTGCTGGTCAAGGGACTGATGCTTTCAAACAGGCCTTAGAGAACTATTTAAATTATGTGTGCACAGAACTGTGACGCAAGTCAAGAGTAAACTTAAGCCTAGTGCTGTGGTACACACTTAGAATTCTAGACTGTTGAAAAGGGTGAGGCATGAAGAGTGCTAGTTTGAGTCCAGCCCTATCTCAAAATAAAAATAAAAGCTGGGAATGGTGGCACATGCCTGTAATTCCAGCATTCAACAGGCTGAGACAGGAGCATTACTGTGAATGTGAGGTCAGCAGGGACTATACAGTAAATTCAAGACCAACCTCAACTATTAACAAGATCCTGTCTCATAAAGCCAAAATAAATAAGTAAATTAAATTAAATTAAAAATAAAAAGGATGAAGGATGTAGCACACAGTAGAGTGCTTCTGATTCAAACCCTAATACGACAACCACCACCACCACACACACCAAAAAATAATTTATTTATTTATTTTATTTTATTTTATTTTTTTAAGAGTAGGAAATTTTATTGAGGAAGAAACAGCTCTTGGCATGTGGTGCCAGGGATTGAGCTGTGATCCCCTGTGCCTGCCTAAGCAGGTGCTTTAGACCACTGAGCTATCTCGCCAGCCCTTCAACAAGCGAACTTCTTTGTTAAAACTTATTTATTTGTATTTTAACTTGAAGAATGAAAAATAGAAGGGAAAACAAAGAGAACAAATGACATAAACAGGATATAACATACAACGATACATATGTTGCAGATCCAAAAAACAATTTAAATAAACAAACAACCAGAAATATCCACACCAAATGTTCACAGTAGTTATCTGTTTGTAGGACTATGAGAAAATTTTAATTTTCTTTTTAAACTTTTCTATATTTTTCGAAGCTGTTACACTAAATGATTTAGTTTTATAATAAAAGTTAACCCACAAAAAAAAAAAAAAAAAAAGTTAACCCACCCGCCCGGTAAGTGAAAACTTCCAGGCCCGCCATGCTAGAGAGACCTTTCCCAGAGTTCTCCGGTCTGGGCCCACCGCCCCAGACCCAGCACAGCCCACCCTGTGAGTGAGAACATCCACCACCCTTTTGGGAGCCCTGCAGGCCCACCAAAGCCCAGGCCCAGTGAGTGTGTGAGAGAGCTTCTGTGCTCTCCTGCCTCGCCCCCATACCCCTCCACACCCAGCCCAGGCCTGACACACAGGCCTGGGGAGAAACTCTGCAGCTAAAGTCCCTGCAGTGAGACTAGGGTCAAAACCACTCAGGCCTCAAGCCCACCAATAAGAACAAAGGACAATAGCTCAGCTGAAATGAATGAATTAACAAAGTCAGAAGCAAAGGAACAACAGCAGAAAGGCATAGAGGAATTCAAACCAGAATTAACACCTAAAACAAAACAAGAAATTTTTGAATACATATCATCTGAAGTAATGAATCAAATCCAGAAACGTATGGGGAAACCCAATGCCCACCCAGAACAAGTGCAGAGAACACTATTCCAGCTGAAACATATGAATTAACAGCAATGCAAGCAAAGAAACAACAGCAGAAAAGAGGAACTCATAAAGCAAAAATAATTTCTGAAATAAAAAAAGAAATCTTTGAAATCAGAGCATCAGAAGTAGAAAATCAATTCTGGAAATACATGGAGGAAATCCAATTTAGAAAAAACTCCGCAGTAAAAGAATAGCTACCTCTAAAGAAGACACCCACAAAAAATAGAGGAGATTAGAAATATGACAGATTCCTTGAATGAGCAATACAGGAAAGAAATAGATCACATGTAGCAGAGTCAAAGAGATATAGAACTTAAAATCTCAATTACAAGTCTACAAAACCATCAGAGTGAAAGCGAAGACAGAGTTTCAGATCTTGAAGGTGCTGGTGCAGCTAGTGAAAAGGGGAGAAAGGATCTCTTAAACAAGGATACAGGAAAAAATAATCCATTGCTTGCAAGAAGATGCCAAGATGAACAATGTGAGATTAATAGGCATCAATGAGAAAGAAGGAGTCGATACAAATGATATAAAAAGAATATGGGCAGAAGTAATAGCAGAAAACTTCCCAAATATGAGGAAACAATCTAACATTTTGGTAACCAAAGCATACAGAATGCCAAATAACTTCAACCCAACTAAAAACACACTGAGACATATAATAGTCGATTCCAGAAACCCAACACAAGAATAATATACTGAAAGCTGCTAGAAAAAAGAAGCAGATCACATTCAAAGGAAAACCCATCACAATTACAGCTAACTTCTCTTCACAAACCATGAAGGCAAGGAGAGCATGGAACACAGTACTTCAAGTCCTCCATGAAAACAAACTCCAGCCCAGGATACTATACTCTGCAAAACTCTTTCAAGTTTGATGGAGAAGTGAAATACTTCTATGACAAAGAACAACTAAAGAATTACATGATGCCAAAGCCACCCCTACACAGGCTACTGAAAGATGTCCTAGAGAGGGACCACAATGACCAGAACTCCACGAATGAGAACAGAATAAACCCACTGAATAGGGCAAACAAACACAGGACAAAAAGGAGTAAACAACAGCAGGCAAATAACATGTTAATCATAAGTCAACACATTTCAATTATACCTATCCATGTAAATAGACTCAATTCACCAATTAAGAGAAATAGACTGGCACAATAGATTAGGAAACAAAACCCAACAATATGCTGTATAAAAGAAACACACTTAACTTAAAAAAACATTCATAGGCTTAAAGTCAAAGGATGGAAAATAATACTTCACGCCCCAGCACCGCAGATAAAAGCAGGGCTTAGCAATCTTGTTCTCAGACAGTCTCAACTTCAAACCAAGAAGGATCAAATGAAATAAAGAAGGCCACTATATACTGGTTAGGGAAAGAATTCCACAGGAAGAGGTAACACTCATAAACAGTACCCACCAAACATGGGAGCACCCAACTATGTAAAACAAATCTTAATGGACATGAAAAATCTAATCTCCAATACCACAATCTGAACAGGAGACTTAAATACCCCCTTGTCCCACAAAGACAGGTCATCCAGACAAAAAATTAGCAAAGAACTAGTAGAACTGAACCAGAGCCTGGAACAAATGAACTTGGCGGACATAAACAGAGTGTTTCACCCAACCACAGCTTAATACACATTTTTTTCAGCTGCACATGGGTCATTCTCTAAAATAGACCACATACTGGTCATGCTTAAGTATATGTAAGAAAACAGAAATTATCACATGCATATTATCTGAATGAAACTGAAAATGACAAAAAAAAAAAAAGCAAAAGCCCCTAAATACATGAAAATTAAACAACACCCTACTCAGCAATCAATAGGTTACAGATGAAATTTAACAAGAAATTCAACAATATCTATAATTCAATGAAAATTCAACCACAACTTATCGAAATTTATGGGATGCAATGAAAGAAGTTCTCAGAGGGAAGTTTATAGCTCACACATTAGGAAAACAGAACAGGAACAAATAAACACACTAATGTGGTACCTTCAACATCTAGAAAAGGAAGAGCAAAACCAAACCCAGAGACCAAAGACGGGAAGAAATCATAAAGATTAAAACAGAAATTAATTCAACTGAGATGAAGAAAACAGTTCAAAGAATTAATGATTCAAACAGCTGGTTCTTTGAAAGACTAAATAAAATTGATAAGCCACTAGCTAACCTCATCAAAAAGAGGAAAGAAAAAATTGAAATACAAGCAATAAGGAATGAAAAGGGTGTAATCACCACAGACCTAGTGGAAATTCAGAAGATATCAATAGCTACTTTGTGAATCTTTACGATCACAGAATAGAAGTCACAGATGAAAGGACAGATTCCCAAAACGATACAAATTACCAAAACTGAATCAAGAAGATAGAACAACTCTCAATAAATCAATAACAGCCAACGAAACATGAAATGTAATAAAAAGCCTGCCAACAAAGAAAAGTCCAGGTCTTGATGGATTCACAGTTGAATTCTACAAGAAATTTACAGAAGATATAATCCCTACACTCCACAAACTCTTCAATGAAATGGAAAAGGAAACAGTTCTCCCAAAATCAAAAATCATTCCTGGAGACAAGTATTAAACTAATACCAAAGCCAGGGAAAAACAAAACTAAAAAAGAGAACTACAGGCCAATCTCACTCATGAACATAGATGCAAAAATCCTTGATAAAATCCTAACAAACAGAATACAGCAAATCATCAAGATAATACACTATGACCAGGTAGGATTCATCCCAGGAATTCAAGGATGGCTCACAATTCGCAAATTTATAAATGTAATACACTATATCAATAGAGCGAAAACTAATAACCACATGACCATCTCAATTGATGCAGAAAAGGCTTTTGACAACGTTCAACACTGATTCATGTTCAAAATCCTTCAGAAAATTGGAATAGAAGACCTCTACTTCAATTTGATAAAATCCATCCATGACAACCCAATGGCTAACATAATTCTAAATGGGGAAAAACAAATCTTTTACTCTTAGATCTGGTACAAGACAAGGATGTCCTCTATCACCCCTCCTATTCAATATAGTTCTTGGAATCATTAGCTACAGCCATAAGACAAGAGAGAGAGATAAAAGGAATAAGAATAGGTAAAGAAGAAGTTAAACTATCACTATTTGCACATGAAAAAAACTGGAAGACCCAAAAAACTCCACCTAGAAGCTACTAGAATTGATATACAAATTCAGTGGCATAGCAGGATACAAAGTCAATACTCAAAAGTCAATAGCATTTCTCTAAACAGATAAACACACTGAGAGAAAAACTATAGAAATAATACCTTCTACAATAGCACTTCGGAAAATGAAATATCTTGGAATTCATCTAACTAAAGAAGTTAAAGATCTTTAAATAGAAAATTATAGTGCTCTGAAAAAAGACATCGTAGAGGATTTCAGAAAATGGAAAGATATACTCTGCTCCTGGATAGGAAGAACCAACATCGTGAAGATGGCCATACTCCCAAAATTGTTGTACAGATTCAATGCAATCCCTATCAAACTACCAACAAAATACCTCCCAGACCTAGAGAAATCATTCCTACACTTTATTTGGAACCAGAGAGGACCTAGAATAGCAAAGGCAACACTGGGCAATAAACACAAGACAGGAGGCATTACAATTCCTGACTTAAAATTATACTACAAAGCTACTGTGATAAGATCAGCATAGTACTGCCAACAAAATAGACCTGAGGACCAATGGAACAGACTAGGGGGTGCAGAAGCCTCTACAAACACAGTCAATTACTTGATCTTCGACAAAGGGGCCAAACACACTTACTGGAAGAAAGACAGCCTCTTTAACAAATGGTGCTGGAAAAATTGGCTCTCCACATGTTGAAAACTGAAACTTGACCCAGGTCTATCACCATGCACTAAGCTAAAGTCAAAATGGATTAAAGATCTAAACATTAAAACAGAGACACTTAATCTCCTGGAAGAGAAAGTAGAATAAACTCTTGAAGACATAGGGGTAGGCAAAGAGTTCATGAACAAGCATGTATTCACATGGGAAACACTTAAAAGAATGAACAACTGGGACCACCTGTTATTGAGAAGTTTTTGCATGTCAAAAGAAATTACCAACAAAGTGAAAAGAAAACCCACAAATTTTGAAAAAATCCTAATTCATAAGCACTCAAAGGTAAGCTCTCTAGGATTTATAAAGAACTAAAAAATACCAGCCAGGCGTGGTGGTGCAGGCCTGCAATCCCAGGACTTGGGAGGCTGAGGCAGGAAGACTGTTGTGAGTTCGAGACCAGCTTGAGCTACAAAGTGAGCTTAAGCCAGCCTGAACTGCATAGTGAGACCCTGTCTCAAAAAGACAAAAAAAAAAGAACTAAAACATATCAGGGCCCCTAAATTTAAAGACCCAATCCAGAAATGGGCATCTGAGATGAATACATACTTCTCAGAGGACGAAATTAAAGAAGCAAATAAATACATGAAAAAATGTTCCACATCGCTAGCCATCTGTGAAATGCAAATTAAAATAGCACTGAGATACCATCTCACCCCAGAAAGAATGGCTATCATAAAAAAATCAACCAACAACAAATGTTGGAGAAGTTGTGGGGAAAAAGGAACCCTTCTCCACTGCTGGTGGGAACATAGTCTGGTGCAACCATTATGGAAATCAGTGTGGAGACTCCTTAAGAAATTAGGACTGGAAATCCCATTCAAGCCAGCTATATACCCCTAATGGGAATTTTCCCAAAGGAACTGAAAACATTACATCATAAGAATATATGTGTACCTATGTTTATAGCAACACAATTTGTGACAGCCAAATCTTGGAAACAACCAAGATGACAGTCACATGAGGCATAGTTGAAAAAGATGTGGTATTTTTATACAATGGAGTATTACTCAGCTGTAAAGAATAATAAACTCGAAGCCTTCATATTTAAGTGGATGCCACTTGAAGATATAAGCAAAATAAACCAGACCTACATGTGCAAATATCATATAGTCTCCCTAGTATAACTCAAAAGAAGAATTGCAAATAGAAATGTGTAACACAATTAAAATGAAAGCGAGAACTTGAGGATTGGACAATGTGGAGAGGGTAAAGAGAAATGCTGGAAACATGACAGAGGCAAGACCATTCACTTATACACACTAGATGGGTAAGACAATGATCCGGAGAAACATCAGCAGATTTTTGAAACTAGCAGTTAAGTGGTAGGATTCTCACCCCAACTAACTATATATGCTGATACCTGTGAACCAAGCAACTGCACTGAATTTAACAAAGTGTAATAAAAGGGTCACGCTTCAAATGCCTGCTATTCTGGTCTTCTAAATATGTACTTCTTGTCACGACATACCAACTATTACTATACTGCCCTTTTTAAAAGGGTAATAAATAAAAAATAAGACAAAAAAAGTCACAGGACAGTCACGCTACAATACTACTATGCCATATATGGATGGATTTCTAGATACCTATGCAGTGAATACATGTAAGTGTTCATTCCTACTTTTTTTTTTTTAATTTTTTTTCTTCTTCATATTCTGTGGAGGGCACACCCAGCAGCTCTCCTTGAAAGAAGAGTGACTGTCTACATTTTGACTGAGCCTGATCCTATTTCCTTGTATTGTTATGTAGAGAGCTGGCTAGGACTTCTGTTTATCCTTCAATTGGCCTTAAGCAATGTGTATTGGTCTAGCTGAGATGCTGGTGATAGTCTTTGAAGGGGGCATGTGTGTTTCCCTGGTAAGCCTGCGGCTCCTTAACGTGAGCCAGGTGGAGACAGGATGGTAGAGCTAATGCTCTGCGCTGCCAGCTGGGATCGAGCCTCAAGATAGAGGCTATGACTTCCTGGGGCTTGAAAAACTACATCAAAGCTGAAGCCCTAGACTTCCCAAAACATTAAATACTATATAATGCAGATTACTCTCTCTGCATATGGCAGAGGTAAATGTAGGCCACCCACCTAGCTCAGCTCACAGTAATCACCTACTTCCCACAATTCTCAGTCCTCAAGCCACTCCCTCACTGAATAAAAACCGGGTGATGCCCTGGGTCACTCTCTTGGTTCTGGGAAGCCATCTTCGTGGCTGGACCTAGAGCCCCTTGACTCCCCGATGATTAAAAATATAATTTAGTGTCCTCATTTTCGCCGTGGGCTGCATGGAAAGTGGTAGATTGGAATCAACTTGATGGGATTCCAATAACGTAACTTTGGGATTACAAATATTGGTTTCTTGGACTGAGACGAGGGCCAGGAAGTGTCTCCTACAATATTCTGTATGGAATATGAAGTTTAGTATCTCAATACTTGATGGAAAATACCTGTTCCATGTTATGCCTATGATGTCTGATATTTAAACAAATAGTGTGGGCAAACCAAACTGCATAGGTTGCAGGGTAATAATAAGCTTCTCTTCTGGAGGGTTAACAACCTAAGCTAACAGATCAAAAATTGGAGAAAAAGAAAGGCTGCAAGATCAGCCAACATTTTGGCTCTTGACTTTCAAGGTCAGTGAAGACTCAGGTCATAGGAGAATTTGTACTGTAACATCATGTAACTCAGCTGTGCCCCAAATTTTTTGATCAAGGAGATTATAGCACCACAGAGGAATGTGATTGATGATGTATAGTGTGCCTAAGGAGAGTCACATGGAGAGAAAACTTTCTCTCAGGCTTCCACAGAGCGCAAATTGGCCAAGCAATGGCCATGACTCATCCACATGGCTGACACCGACAAGGGATCTAGAAAGTGTGGTACAAGGTTACAGGATAAACCCTGAAGGTACCTGACTGACCTTATCTGATACAAAAGGTACGTTTTTTGTTATATAGGTCTTGCTTTAACTCAGTCTTAACCATCCAGGAGAAAAGTATAAAAATGGAGGTATATAAAGTAAAGTCATATTAATCAATCACTAAGCTGTGAATGGCTCAAATCAACAACTTCTGTGGATAACCCACTTCTATTGTGGACTATTAATCTGTGTTGGATTGTTTTATTTAAAAACAAACAAACAAAAATATATATACACACATGCACATATATATGTGTATATATAAATTAGCTATCCATGTTTTAAAAATCTATAACATGCATTATTGTATGTTACCCTGTTTATGTCATTTTTTCTATTTGTCTTTGCTTCTATTTTTCACTCTTCAAATTAAAATACAAATAAATAATTTTTTTTTAAAAGTTAACCCAAATAGCCATATGTGCCAATCAGCCAGCGATGATCACAGATTCTAAGAGCCAGTCCTGCACCCGCTCCCTGAAGGAGCCACGGCCAGCTTACAGAAATGCCTGTGACCTCACCTGGAACGGGAAGATGCTGGGAAACTGTTTTCACCCAGCCATTCCAGTCTACTAATTTTTCCTTGAAGTTTATGCTTCAGCTGCCTGTATACAGCCTTTCTGGGTTCTCTGGACCAACCACCCTCTTCCAGGCCAATTCCTCACCAAGCCCTGACTCTGAGTCCTCCAAGCTCTTCCCTCAGCAAAGCCACCAGCTCTTGCTGCACACCCTCCCTGGCGATCTCTGTCCACTGGAGCCTTTATGTGCCTCATCTCACACTGAAGACCACAAACACAGATACCATCCTGAGCATTTTCCCTATGTTTCATCCTGATCTATGCAATCCCTTTCTAAATTTTCTCTACCTGGATATCTACCAGGTCCCTCAAAGGGAGATGTCCCAAGTGAACTTAGTATCCCTCATCAGCATCCCCCAATTTTAACATCTGCTCCTTCTTCTTAGAAAACCGTTTCAAGTGGTAATAATATCTTCCCCCAGAAGTCCGGAGCTCAACCCCAATTTCTCCCTTTGTCCACAAGTTAAACTGTCTGACCCAATTAATTTCACCTGAATCCGTGTTCGGTTCTTCCCCTTCAATGCCATGGCCTTCCTCAAAGTGCTCCCCTCCAGCCCATCCTCTGGACCCCTACAGATGTGCAGAAATGCAAGCACAACCCTGACCTGTCTCAGCCTTCAGCGCTCTTCACAGACACCTGGGCCAAGCTCAAGACTTAGCACGACAGTCAGTCCCCAGGCCACAACCCCAGCCCTTTGCCTCAGCTGTCTTGCACTTCAGTTTCTCTTGCCTTCCAGCTACTGGAGTGTCCTTGCCTCCTGTTGCTATTTTATTAATGCCTGCTCTTCCTTAAGCATTTTGGACAGCACTTTCTTCCAAAGTCTAAGCCAATGCAGCTAGTGCCTCTCTAGGTCTGCTCCAAACTATCTTCTGTAGTGTAACCATCTTCTTACTGCACTTAGCATCTAACCTCACTTTACATCCTAATCCCAGCACTGAGCACCCTAAGACAATTCACTATACCATACTTACTTCTTTTTACTAGTTTTTGTTGTTTTGTTCACTTGCTTCTTATAGTGCTGGGAATCAAACACAGGGCCTAAATGCAAAGCAAGTGCTCTACCACTGAGCTACATCACCAGTCCATTCACTACCATTTCTTAATCTGTAGGGATAAAGCTGGTAATCTCGCCTACCCTACCCTATACTGATTGCTATGCAATCAGGTGCAAGGGAACCAGTGGCTTATCACTTAAGAAATGGTTTTCATTATTACATACCTACTCCTTAGCATCTTGCACACTTTTTTCTTCTAAGATACTTTTGATCTTATTGGTCTTATACACTATATCCTTAAAGTTGCTCAAAGACAGAAGACTAACTAACTAGCTCTTACTCACAATGCAGCACTTAAATACAGTAAATGTTTTAACATATTGTCTTAAGTTACTCTTTTCACATTGCTGGGACAAATACCCAACACCTAAAATGAAGGAAGGAAAGGTTTATTTAGCTCACAGTTACTGGAGGTTTCAGTCCATATTCAGCTGGCTGCAAAGCAGAGGGGCACATGGCAGAGAGCAGCAGTTCATGGCATCCACACAGCAACAACAACAAAGAGCAATGGCTACAGAAAGTCTGTCTCTCTCTCTCATATTACATTCAGGCTCTCCACTCCAGGGTGGGATGCAGTACTCACACCCATAATCCCAGCAGTACTAAGACCCATAATCCCGGCTTTGGATCACACATAATCCCAGTGGATCATGAATTAATCACAAACGCTAGAAGTCTCCACCCCATGAGTACATGAGGCTTTGGGAGAACAACTAGACACAAACCATAACACATATACTTAAGTGTAAGATTGACACACTGTTTAGAAATGTAAGCAACTCAGCAGGGGGCCAGGGTCTTCACTTTATAAACATCATTATCCTGTGCAAAAGGATGCCACAGAGACAACCTAAGTGCTACTTACACTGGCCCTAGGAGGCGGAAGCTTACTCACAATGTAAGGGAGGAGAGGCTTGCTCTTCCTATTTGCTCTTGCTGCTTTTGCTACCTTCTGCTACCCTGACCTGTTGCCCATGTCAGGCCACCCAGCCGAGGAGCCAGCTGATTATGAACTGAAACCTTCACAAACTATGAGCTAAATAAACCCTTTCTCCCTTAATTTTGAGTGTCTGGTCTTTTGTGTCAGCAATAAGAGAAAGGTAACTAAGACAATAAGTAAAAGAAAGACTTTAGGAAAAGTCAGGCCCTATTCATCTCTATGAAAACATGTCTAGCCTAGAAAAAGAACTCAGTTTGTCTAGCGAATGAAGCAGATATGTTCCTCTAGAAGTTACAATATGAAGTTTCTAATCGGCCTACCATTCTGATCTTCTAAATATGTACTTCTTGTCATGACATACCAGCTTTTAAAGGGTAGTAAATGAAAAATAAGACCAAAAAAGTCACAAGACAGTCATGCCACAATGCTACTGTACTGTATATGGATGGATTTCTAAATATTTATGCATATATATGTAAGTGTTCATTCCTATTTTTTAAAAACATTTTTTTCTTCTTCATAAAAAAAAAAAAAAAGAAGTTTCTAATACAGGTTTGGTCATTAATCAAAAGGTACCTGATGGGCTTACGTAAAATTAGGGGTCTTATGGCAAAAAACAAAATCTAAATTCCTGTATCACTCAAGACTTTTAGTGTCAGGGATATAGCTCAGCAACACAAGTGCCTGCCTGGTCAGCACAAGGTCCCAAATTTCAATCCCTGGTTCTTTAAATAATTATTTTACTTTAATTTTTTTAAATTTATTTATTTATTACAGTGTCTTGCTATACATCACGGACTCCTTTTGTTGGGGGGGGCGGGGCTGGCACGGCATGTGGTGCTGGGGATCGGAACCACGGTTCCTGAGAGCTTGCCTAAGCTTGCCAAAGCAGGCGCTTTAGACCGCTGAGCTATCTTGCCAGCCCTAAATAATTATTTTAAAGACTTTAATTTTTTTCTATTGAAATGAGATGAGAGAGCACTCCAAGCAGACCTGGCTATGAGGGACCTCTGCTCAAATGGTGATGACTCTTCAGCTAGACTGCATACCTTTCCTCTGCTAGCCCCTCAAAAATGCATGTGCAAGAGGATGGCCCAGACATGGTGTGCTACATACACTGGCCCTAGCGGGTGGTAGCCTGCTTACGATGTAAGGCAGGAAAAGAGGTTACTCAGTGCTCTCTAAACTATGTGGTGAGAAACAACTATCTAATCCCAGCCAAGGGTGTCACCAGCAATACTATCTACCATCATTCAAGCAATCAGCTTTTCCCAAAGTTATGCTTGAATGTTTGTGTTACCTATAGAAGGCTCAACAAAACAAGAAGCCCAGGGCAAAATTCTTGGTTATCTTTATCTCAGTGTCTTCAACATGTTAAATCTCATCAAGTACAAGAAGCAGGATTTCCCAAACTTTCTGAGTAGTTTTTACTTCAAGAATTGCACAAAATACTCTGAGCAATTCTCCTTAAACTTACCTAATGATCTCTATTGCCTTAATCCTTCTAGCATGGGAAGAAAAAGGCCAGAAATAAACAACAACAACAACGAAAATTTTTGTCTTTTTGAGACAGGGTCTCACTATGCAGTTCAGGCTGGCCTTGAACTCAGTTTGTAGCCTAAGCTGGCCTCAAACTTGAATGCTGGGATTAAAGACATGTGTCACTAAGCTTGGCATAAATTATTTTTTGAAAGAATAGAACACTTGGGCTCAAAAGTCCTAGATTATACTGACTCATATATCATATATATCATGTATCTTACCAGAGTGACTAATCCTCATTTCTGAAGTAAAAATTACACAATCCAATTTGCTTCCTTTTCATCATGTCTACCTGGAAGATCAGAATTCAGTAGCGTAAACAATCCTCAGATTGGATTTCCGAGAAGAACAGCCCCTAGATATTTATTAATCACTCCACTAGCTATTATAATGGCTTTTATAGTAAGTTAATTCTTTTTTTTTTTTTTTTGAGGAACTGGGGATTGAACTCAGGCCCTTTCGCTTGCCAGGCAAGTACTTACTCTATTGAGCTATCTCCCCGGCCCCAGTAAATTCACAAAGCACTTAATAATGAAGTAAGTTACCCAGATAGTACTGTGCTGCTGCTCGGTTGGTATAAAGCACAGCATTCAAATCAGGATCTACACATTTCTTCTTCAGTCCTTCAGTGTATGAAATCACAGCTTTCTTGTAGTCTTTTTCTTTAAAGTAGTCATTGCCCTCATCTTTATAGGTCTTGGCTTGCTCTGACAAAAAAAGGAGTGATAGTCAATACTTCCTATGTTTTAGATGGATCAATTAAAATATTCTAAACCATCCCATAATGTAATATATAAAATACCAAAAAGAAGACACCAATAGGACAAGAGAAAATTTTAAATAGGTGCAATAATAAAAGTGGGTATCAATATGGAGAATCAATATTGTGCAAACTTAATGCTACGATCAACCACAAATATCCTTATCTTTTATTTTTCTGAACTCAGGACCATGTGTTTACCAGGCAGGCACTTGAGCCACTGAGCTATCTCCCCAGCCATCAACTAAAAATAGTAAACAAGATACATTACTACTTATTAGATAAAAAGAAACATAAAAGGATACTTATCCTAACATCTAAAAAATACTTCTTTTAATTGTTAGGGAAATGAGACTTCTGCTTTTGTTTATACTTCTCCGGAGGGCAAATTCCTGACTTGAGAACCCATTCCTGCCCTTTCAGTGTTTCAACAGCATCCACCACAGCTACAGTGTAATTAGTTGGCAATTGTCACTCACGTTCGGACCAATTTACTTAGGACAATTTAGCTTCTTACTGGGCCAGGAACTATGTTATTTATCCCCATGCCTACGGGCAGTAGCAAGGAAGGACCCCAAGAAGTACATACAGAGGGCATGGTGACATAGCAAATGTGAGTCATATACGATACCTTCTGGAGATCGCTCTTCATCAAAAATAATCAACTGGAGGCAAGCCAAGTCAGGGTTCTCCTTGGGATCAACTTCTGAGGGTGCTTTCTTCATAAATAAGGGAATCTTGTCAAATTCCTGGATTTCAAAAGAATGAACTAAGAATCCTGAATAGCCAAAAATTGTGCCACATCATAATTTAAAAACCAGAACTCCAACATAAAGACAGACTCACAAAAGCTATTTAACAAAAGCAAAGCATCACTTATAAAGGAAAACCCATCAGAAAAACCCATCAACACAAATCTTAAAGGTAAGGAGAGCTTGGAATAAAGAGTTTCAAGCCCTAAAAGAAAACAGCTGGGGCCAGGGAGGTGGCTCAGTGTAATAAATGCTTCCCTGGCAAGTACAAGGGTCTGAGTTCAATCCCTGGTTCCGCAAAAAAAAAAAAAAAAGAAAGAAAGAAAAGAAAACAGCTTCCTACTCAGAACATATACTGCAGAATTATCTTTTAAAACTGATGGAGAGGGCTGAAGAGATAGCTCAGTGGCATAAGCACTTGTTTGACAAGGGCAAGGTCCTATGTTTGATCTCCAGTACCTCGAAAGAAAGAAAGAAAGAAAGAAAGAAAGAAAGAAAGAAAGAAAGAAAGAAAGAAAGAAAGAAATTTCCATGATAAAAAGAACCTGAACAAATTAATGACCACCAAACCAACATTCAAAATAATTTTCCCCAAAATTTTACAAAGATACCCTAGAACAATGGTGGTGAGCCTTCCAGATACAAACAGCCCACTGCAACACACATGTCCTACGTTCACTACCACTGTTCTAGACAGATACAATAAAGCTAACAAGCCAAAAGGTCCAATAGAGTAGTAGAGGCACCACATAGGACGATCAATTAAGTAGAAGGGAAAGAAAACGGTAATAGGTAAACAATGCAATGACAGAAATAAGTCAACACCTACCAGGTGTAACTATTAATGTGGTCTCAATTCACTAATCAAAAAGACACAGATTAGCAGAGTATACCCAATGGTATGCTGTATACAAGAAACCCGTTTAACCCAAAAGAATTTGTAGACTAAAAATCAAATGATGATAAAATAGTGCTCCATGCAATGGGAGCCCAAAATAAGCAAGCGTAGTTATGCAGTTTAAAATGAACTTTAGGCCAAAGTTGATGAAAACAGGTAAAGAAGGACATTAAGTACTGATTAATGGAACTTTTTAACAGGAAAAGATAACAATTATAAACATACGCACTGAACTACAGTGCCCCCAATTTTATAAAACTTTAATGGACATACAAGAGCAGATAAACATTAATATAATTATAATTGAGGCCCTCAATACTACATATAGATTTACCACAAATAGGTTTACCACAGATGAATCTACCACAAACAGATTAACTAAACAAAACAAAACAAAACAAAAAACAAAAAAATCAACAAAGAAATATCAAAGTTAAATCAAACTTTTGAACAAAGGTACTTAATAGACATGTTCAGTGTTGCATTCATTGACTATATTCTTTTCAGCAGTACATAGTACTTTCACTGCTAGGTAACAAAGCATGCCTAAGTAAATACAAAAGAATAAAAATTTTACTATGCATATTATCAGATCACAGTACAATGAAATTAGGAAGCAATAACAATAAAAAGTAGAGGGCGAGCCTGATAGCTCAACAGGCTAAAGCACCAGTTTAGGCAGAGTGCAGCAGCAGGGGTCCAATCCCCTTTGTACTGTGCTGGCCCCACACCCAGGGTGCACTGAGATGGTGACTGAGACTGGGTGTGGTGGCGAATGCCTGTAATCCCAGCACTTGGGAGGCTGAAAACAGGAAAAACACTACTAATCCCATCTACACAGTGAGACCCTATAGACCTTGTACTTAAAAAAAAAAAAAAAAAAAA
>PVKA01033912.1:0-24100 GCA_004027165.1 Ctenomys sociabilis | reverse complement strand
GAGACCCTGTCTCAAAAAGACAGAAAAAAAAAAAAAGAAAAAAAACCAGGAGGATCACTCCAAGTCTGAGCTGTATAGTGAGATCCCGTAGACCCTGTACTAAATTTAAAATAAAATAAACTTGGGTGACTTCTCAAGCTCAGGCTCTTCCTCCATTTAGTGAGGAGGCAAGGCTAGCCTTACAAGAATTTGGGGGCAGTGTTGCAAACTGTTGTAGGAGTATCTGGGATCCCAAAGATGTACTTTGAATCCTTTATTCTTGGGGGGTGAAATATTGGCAGAGTTGCGTGAAAGGGATAAAACAGCAGGTCCTAGATGTACAAATGGGACTGTCATTGCTAAGTCAGGAGGGGCACAGGGTTCTTATGTGGAAGGATGATGAAAACTTAATTGGTGCCTCAAATCAAATACCCTAGATTTGAGCCCATTCTTGCAACTTGCACAGCCTGACACCTGTGTATAGGATGAGGGGTCTGTGAGCTGGTGGTTGAGTGGGCCCAGGGATAGGTTTAGTTCACATTTGGTCTCGCCCTCCTGAGCCTGGAGACAAAGATGCTACATTGTGATGCTAGGGAACACTGTCGCTGTTTACCAATGAAGCTGGAGGCATCTTGGATGACCTGATTGTGACCAATACTTCTGAGGGATACCTCTATTTGGTGTCTAATGCTGGCTGCTGGGACAAGGACTTGGCCCTCATGCAGGTACAACCTATTCATGTCTTAGGCACTTTGTCTTTCTATTCATAAAGCAGCAGGTTGTCTAGTAAAGACAGCACAGATGATGAGCTTAGAAAGTGACTCTTGAGTGATTGAACAGCTATGATACTTAAGAATAGGCCTTCCCTAGAACATGTCAGCTTTTGGTGACAGGGAGGTCAAGCTGATCCTGGATCCTAGGTGAGCATCCTTTGCTAACAGTATGAGAGGCATGAAACTTATTCTTGCCACTCACTCAGCAGCTGTGTGATCTTGTAAGATGGGAACTGGTCCACTGTCTTTTTTTTTTTTTTTTTTTTTTTTTGTAGAACTGGGGATTGAACTCAGGCCCTTGTGCTTGCCAGGGAAGCGCTTATTCCACTGAGCCATCTCCCTGGTCCACTGTCATATTGCCCAGCCCTGCAATATTTAGCCCATGGTAGATGGTCAGTACCACTTTTTTATCTTTTTTTTTTTTGAACCAGGAGTTGACTCAGTATCTTGTGCTTGCCAGGCAGGAATATGTTGTAGGAGTATCTGAGATCCCAAAGATGTACTTTGAAGCTTTTATTCTGGGGGGTTGGAACACTGGCAGAGTTCTGTGGAAGGGATATAACAGCCAGCCAGGGGCCACGGAGATGGCTCAGTGGAATAGGTGTTTCCCTGGCAAGCTCAAGGGCCTGAGTTCAATCCCAGGTTCTGCAAAAATAAACAAACAAACAGCAGATCTTAGGTGTGCAAATGGAACTGTCACTGTGAGGAGGGGCAAAAGGTTGTCACCAGCCTGGGGAGCTCTCTCTGTGTGGGAAGATGGTGAAAATTTACTTGGTGCCCGAGAATTAAAGACCCTGGATTACAGCCCATTCTTGCAATTTGCACAGCCTGAGACCTGTGCATGAGATGAAGGGGTCTGTGAGCTGGTGGCTGAGTGGGCCCAGGGATATGTCTAGCTCACCCTTAGTCTTGCTCTCCTGAGTCGAGACAGAGATGCTTTACTTTGATGCTAGGGAACACTGTGCCACTGAGCTATATCCCCATCCCTGTACCAGACACTGGTGTGATGTTTCTTCTTTTCTTTCAGGACAAGGTCAGGGAGCTTCAGAACAAAGGCAGTGATGTGGGCCTAGAGGTGGTGAATAATGCTCTGCTAGCCCTCCAAGGTAAGATGGCTAGGCAGGAGTTGGAGGCAACTTTTGGCTTCCTGGTTTTATCTACTGCTTAGCACAGAGGCTAAGAGAAAGGCATGGATGGTGTGGTATTTATATGCTATAAGTTAGGCATCCTATGCTTCTCTCTTCCCAACTTTCATGATTCTGTGAGGTAGGGGGCAAGGGCACATTCTTCCACTTGCAGGGTGGGACTAACTCAGGACTTGTTCTGGTCCCTGTGAAAGAGCTGTGGTCCAGTTTTGAGGTGGTGCTGGGACCAGGATGCTTAGTCACTGGCTTCCTGGGCCCAGGCCCCACTGCAGCCCAGGTGCTACAGACTGGTGTGGTAGAGGACCTGAGGAAACTGCCCTTCATGACCAGTGCTGTGATGGAAGTGTTTGGTGTATCTGGCTGTCGAGTAACCCGCTGTGGCTACACAGGAGAGGATGGTGTAGAGGTATGTCAAGAAGTGGGTGTAGAGCAGAGCATAGTCTAAGACTCTGGGAGCAACTTCCCACTGCTCTCGGTGTTCTTTTTAGATTTCAGTGCCAGTAGCTGGGGCAATCCATGTGGCAGTGGCTCTGCTGCAAAACTCAGAGGTGAAACTGGCAGGGCTGGCAGCCAGGGACAGTCTGCGTCTGGAAGCTGGCCTCTGTCTATATGGAAATGACATTGATGAACATACCACACCTGTGGAAGGCAGCCTCAGTTGGACACTGGGTGAGTTGGGCTAACACAGGATCTTGGAGGTTGGTATGAACTTTAATTCAGACAGCCAATGGGCCAGAGAGGTAGCTCAGTAGAATAAGCACTTCCCTGGCAAGCACAAGGGCCTGAGTTCAATCCCCGGTTCTGAAAAAAAAAAGGGCCAGGTGTGGTGGCACATGCAGCACTTGGGAGGCTGAGGCAGGAGGATTGTTGAGTTCAAGACCAGCCTGAGCTACAAAGTGAGCTTAAGGCCAGCCTGAACTGCATAGTGAGAACGTCTCAAAAAAAAAAAAAAAAGACAGCCAACCTCTGACTGCTCTTAAGTTTGTGTAGGTTAGAAAAAGTTAGCTTCCCTGAGCCTTCATTCCCTGAAGGTGCTACTATGTTTTTGCCATTATAAATTGAGGATCCTGCTCCTGCCCCCCCCAATAAATTAAGGAACCTCAGCATGGCTAAGAGGGTAGGAGGTAGTTAGATGACTGAACTTCAATGCAGGGAGGGACTAGCGCTCCAGGAGCCCAAGTGAGGAAGACTTGATGCTTTATGGATGTCACTTGTATTCCCTGAAAGGTAAAACCCTGTGGCCACGGCTTTTTGGGCTGGGACTTAGGTCTGGTGTATTGTGCCCTAGGGAAGCGCCGCCGAGCTACTATGGACTTCCCAGGAGCCACAGTCATTGTTCCTCAGCTGACAGGCAAGGTGGAACGGAAGCGTGTGGGGTTGATATGTGAGGGGGCCCCAATGCGGGCTCACAGTCCCATCCTATGCTCAGAAGGCACTGTGATTGGTAGGTAGTCCAAGGATGCTGGGAATCCTTGTCTGTTCCCTAGAAGGGTGGGGGCATTGGGCTGGCAAAATGGTGTTGATCTATGGCTTGTGCTTGGACAGGTACTGTGACCAGTGGCTGTCCATCACCCTGCCTGAAAAAGAATGTGGCGATGGGTTATGTACCCTCCAAGTACAGTCGACCAGGGACGCAGCTGCTGGTGGAGGTGCGGCGGAAGCAGCAGACGGCTGTTGTCAGCAAAATGCCCTTTGTGCCCACGAACTACTACACTCTCAAGTGAAGATGGACAGGGCAGGCCCCCCCCCCCCGAAGAGTCTTGCCTTTTGGCGTATTCCATAGAGCTTAGTCAACAAGGCAGAACTATCTGAGGGGCAAGCAGCCCAGGATAGCTTGGCCTTCCAACAGAAGTCCCTCTAACTTTAGGACCACATTTCTGACTGATAGACCAGGTCACTCACTCACTGCACCGTTTTTGTCCGATTCCACTGACCATACTCTGCCAGGTGCTGGTATAGAGCAAATGCTCACCTTTGTGAGTGGGTAACGTCTGACCAACCTACCTCATTGTGGTTTTTCGCCTTTCAGAGAAGGGCAGTGTAGCCTTAGGTCATCTCTTCTTTGCTTTTCATGAATGGAAACTTTGGCCTCTTCCCAGGATAGAAATGATTCCTGACTCACCAGAACACTGACTCAGGTTATTCCAGTGTATCAACAGGGATGGCTGAGCAGATGTGGTCTCACTCTTCTCCTTTCCCCTGCTTGCCTAGCCTGCTGCCAAGTAGCAAATCATGACATGTTTGCCACATAGGCTGACTTTTGCCCCTGGGGGACTGGACTTTACTGTCATCTGAAAAAATTAAACAAGCTTCCTTCTTTCTTACTTTGCATGTTTGCTAGCTTTATTATTCTTTGTCTACAGGATTCTTGAGATATCAATCAACTTCTTGACCTATAAGACAGGGTTAGAGTCCCTTTGTGTACCAGGTCCAAAAGAACCACATGAGAGCTGGAGATGTAGCTCAGTGGTAGGTACTTGGTAGCATAGGCAAGGCCCTCGGTTCAATCCCCAGTTTCATAAAGTATCAAAATCCAACCCAACAGATATTGCCCCTATTGAAGACCGCACACCCTACCACTTTTCCAGGGAATGGACATCCTCTTTCCACCTCTGCAAACCATTGCATTCTTGCTCCTGAAGGGCAGCAGCCTTCAGGATATTACCTCACCAGCTGCCCTTGCACACACACTTATCCTTCAAAAATAATCACATAACTGATGCATTTCTCTGTTTAATAAGCCACACTTTCAGTTGAACCTGGGTAAAATGTGAGCCCCTGGATTTGTATAGTAGTGTTGCTGGTTAGGCCTAGGGATATCAAGTGTACCTCTGCCAGAATCTGCTAAGGCTCTGAGAGTGCCAGATGGATATATGACATCTACTGGAGAAGCAGGTGTGGGGGACTGAGGTAGCAGATGGCCCAGCAGAGGTAGGCAACAGGACTACCATTAAGGGAAGTACGGTAGGGACACAATGCTTTCAGGAAGCAGTGTTTCTGTGGGTGCTTTTGCTACCCACTCCTCTGAAATCTCTCCTGCCAAGCACAAAGGGGTAGAGCTGCCTGGCCTGTGGATCTTTCATGCTAAAGAATCCTACGGGCTGAGACAATGCTAGTAGGGTTTCAGAATAAGGACTTTGTTCTATGACAAGATGAGAAATGATGACACTTCAGGGCATGACAGAGCCACTTTGCCCTAATTACTCAGTACTTACAGGAGGCAGGGTACAGACCCAAGATCTCAAGAGCACTTAAGCCATTGGTGGAAGCCCCATGGGATTAGTTAACAGGCTCTGTCTCTTTTGGACATCTTGCTTTCTGCTGAGGACAGAGAAATATGAAGATAGTTGGGAAATAATAATCTCCTTTAGCTGGCTCATACCTGGAGAGCTCTGTTTGGGTCAGGGAGGTGAGTATGTGGTGCCTCCATCTGGATGATGCTAGGAAGGACACCTTGCCTTACACTTCAGTAGCCAGTTAACCATAAAGTAGAAAACCTAGCCCAGGCCAGATTACTTGGTTCCCTGCCAACAAAGCAAACCCAAACAAATTCAGGGTTTAGGTAAGAATAGACTTTCCTTACAAATCCCAGAACTGGTCAACCTCGGGCTTCTCAGAGAGACAAATCTCTGTGATCTTATCTTAGGATAAAAAGGAGACAGGAAAAAGTCAAGACAGAAAAGGGACTACAGGCCTTCCCAACACAAGGCTTCTCCTGAGCTTTGAGCCAAGACAGAAGAAACATGTCTTCTCTCCTTAAGAGTCTTAGATTAGGGTACAGGAAAACTCTTTACTTGCCCAGTACCTGGAGTCAACTGGAGCCAAGGCTATGGAGGGATACTCCCTAACCTCAATTCTGGGCCCCCTGCAGTCATTCTTGGGGTCTGAGCATCTGAGCAGCAGCAAGACAGAGTGTAGGAGTCAGACATGCTGGCGCACACCTGTAATCTCACCACTTGGGAGACTGAGGAGGATTGTTGTGAATTCAAAGTCAGTCTGGGCTACATAGTTCAAGGCCAGCCTGAACTACATACCAAGACCCTGTCTCATAACACAAACAAAATGACATAGCGTAGGATCCAGCACTTCCACTGATGCCTCTGGAGACCTTTCTGATGCTGCATTCCCTTATTCTCTGTGAGTTTTGAGAGGTTCATTTGCTGCCATTTCCCTGAAAGTGACAGAAGAAAGTAAGGTTATTTCACAGGCAGCAGAATAGTTCCTGAGACTAGCTTTCTCCAACTCCCCTGTTGAGGACTGGGCTGAGGCTCAGTAAAGTGGTACTATAAATCTCTTTGCTGCTCTCCCACAGCCCACTGTGAGCCCACTATTTCCTCCCTGCATATCTGTTCCTAGTTTCCCACCTTATATTCCCTACCTTCCTTTCCCAGTTACCAAAGACAGAAAGCTGGGTTGTGGCAGCCTTCTCAAATGGCCTCTTGCCTTTTATTTGTGCACCCCTTTATCCACTTGCGATTAAGCAGGCAGTTTTAAAGGCAAATTAGATCACCTACAGCCTTGCTAAGTCAGCCCCTCAGTGGTTCCCTGACTACTCCATACTTTCATATCAAACTCTGCCATCACCACCTCATCACCCTTGTTCTTTTCTGGGGCACTGTTTTAGCCATTCTTCTTTCCAGTACACTACACCATCTTCTAACCTTGATCTGTTTAGGTACCATAGGAGATGCCTTCTAGATGACCCTTACCCTTGCACTGCTTTCTTCTCTTTATAAATCTCTTCCTTCCACTATAAGCAGGGTCTGGCTTGTCCTTGTTCTTTGGGCCTAGTGTGGCATCTGTCATGTAGTAAAAGTTCAAAGACTTAGGCTAGGGCTGGCCAGATAGCTCAGCAGATTAAAGTAGGCAGATGCAGGGACCAGGGTTCGACCCCTGGTGTGCTGTGCCGGCCCTGCCCCTGGGGTGTGCTGAATGACGACTGATACCAGGTGTGGTGGCACACACCTGTAATCTCAACACTTGGGAGGCTAAAAACAGGAGGATCACTACAAGTCCAATCTGTGTGGTGAAATCCTATAGACCGTGTACTAAATACATAAAAAATAAAAAGACTTGGGCTGAATGAATGTCTTGATTAGTGAAATTTTGTTTGTTCTTTTTGTTCTGGGGATTGAACTTGGGCACCAAGTTGCTCCCCCAGCTCCCCGACCCCCCCCCCCTTTTTGGAGACAGTGTCTTGTTAAGTCATTAAGTTTTCCAGATTGTGCTCAAATTTTCTATCTTCTTGTCTCAGCCTCCCAGGTGAGTTCTTGTTTTACAGATGAGGAGGTAACTCTGATAAGGTCAGTCAATATGCTAAGGAGAGAAGCTGGGGAGATGGCTCAGTGGAATAAATGCTTCCCTGGCAAGTGCAAGGGCCTGAGTTCAATCCCTGGTTGTGCCAAAAAGAAAAAAAATAAAATAAAAAGTAGAGAAGCTCTTAGGTTTTGGGGTTTATCTTGGTAGTAAGCTAGCTGTTGCCTTTCCAACTGAAGGGTTTGTTCCCCACAGATGTGCCTCAGCCATTTCTGAAATGATGACAATATTTTACCCATTCGCAAAGGTTGCTGAACAGCATGCTGAAGACTCTCTAGACACTGGTATGATCCCAATTTGAAGCCTAAGCTCTACATGCACTTAGTTGTTGCAAAGTCCACTACATACCCTGAGAATTTCCCTCTGTAATCAGCCCAGGAGTGTACAACCTCTGCCAAGCATGAGGGTTTGATAGGGACAAATTTACTCACCAAGAAGGGAAATGCGTGGAGCCATCAGGTGTGGATCCATTCTGGCCGCCCAGACCTGGAGGCAGGAACACATCCAGAGCTGCAGCAGGCTGGGGGTGAGGAACTGAGCAGGCATCAGCTCAGGTTAGGTTAGGGGCCACTGGTATAGTTTGGAAAAGAGAGTGGTAGGATTCTAACATACTTTTGGTATTGTCTGGTGAGGATTTTGAAGAACAGTTATAATGTGATGGGTGGGCTGGTGAAGGTTCTGGCATAAAATGGCAAGGTACAACATCCCGATAAGCTGTGTGTGGAGGTAGTGGTGGTCTAAGTGTATTTTGGGATACAGCCTAGTGGTGGTAGAGATGGCCAGCCCACAGAGGTTCTTAGGGAGCCTCACCTGGGCGGTGATACAACCCGGTCACCGTGTTCCCGTAGAAACCCCACGCCAGCTGGATGCCCAGGAGACTTAACACCAACCACAGCAGTAGCAACTTGAAGAGGGTCACGCGCATGTCCTGCGCCTCCCACTCCCGCAAGAACTCGCTGCCCAGGGATCCCAAAGCGCCCACCACCGTTGCGGGCAAAGCCTGCAAGGACTGTCCAAACCAAGGTTCCGCCATAACTGGCTCGCGCCCCATCCAAGACACTGTCACTGTAGTCTCCACGGCGCAGGCGTGTGGTCTTCCGGGACAGGTCTGACAACGCGCACGCGTAATACCAAGCAGGGCGGTTCTACCTCTTGCGCGAAGCGTTGGCAGTTTAGGGAGGAGTATTGGCAGCGCGCACGCGCACCTAGCCCCACCCTATTTAATTAAAGGATGAGTGACTCGCGGAGTACAAAATAGTAACCCGGCCTTTTATAGCCCAGGAGTTCCCGTGATGCCCCACGCGACTTCAGCGATTGGTTATGCGAGTTTTAGGGCGTGGACGCACTCCCGAGCAATCGCAACTGAACAATTCTGCACGGAAGCGTGCGCGCGCGTGCGCGCGCGTGCGCGGGTCGCGACTAGCTCCGGCTCGAGCCCGCTGGGCTCTCGGGGGCGTGCACGTCGCTCCCCGCCCTCCCGCCACCGCCCGCCCTCGCTCGCACTCCCGAGTCCGCCGCCCTCCATCGGTTTTCTCGGTAGTCCGCCTTCGCCTCTGGAGCTATCCGCCCTAGTCTCTGAACTTGCGACTCGCGGACAGTCGTCGTTGGCGTGAAGAGGCCGGACTCGGGGGTCGTCGCCGAGGTGAGCAAGAGGGGTCCCTCCGGACGCCGCCGAGCTTCGGGTTCGCCTGGCCGGCACTTTTCCGGCCACCCGCCCGGCCGCGCCCCACCTGCTGCTCGCGCCCTGCCTCCCCTGTCCCCTGCCCCTGACTCGGGCCCCGGGCCCCGGGCCCTGCGCCCCGCGCCCCGCGGCTGCAGCCCCGCCCGCTCAGTCCCCGGAAGCGCGCCCCGCCGCCTACAGCGCCCCTTCCCCCGCCCAGCCGGGCCTGCTGGAGCTCGAGCCGCCCGCCCCGCCGCTTCCTCCCTGGGCCGCGCCGGGCTAGGTGGGGGCTCCGGGGCCTCTGCGGAGCGCGCGCTGTCCGAGTAGGGACGGGAGAGAAACTTCACAACTCCATTTTGCCTTTTACATTTCATGTGGAACGTGAATTGCCGTTTTGTATAGGTTGGAGATAGTTATACTTTGGGTAGATTTCCTTTTTTTATGGCAATATTCTTAGAGATTGTGTAAGTAAAAGACTGTGTTGCAATTTTAAGGGCTAGAACTCTATTGGGTGGAGGTATCTTTCTAGTTGAAAAAGAATTTTTTAATGACTTAAGCGATGCCTTATCCAAATAAACATCTTTCATTACTAGTTGCCTTCGTGAAAGTTACAGGTCGCCTTCATGAACTTGTACCATCTACATTCAAATCGATTTAAATTTTAAAAAATGTTTAGTACTTTATAGCAGAAAGTTGGTATCTTTTTTACCTCAGAGTTGGTTCCACTTGAGCTTGGAGTAGGGAGTTTTTATTTTTTTATTTTTTGAGACAGTTTCATTGGCCTTGACTGCCTAGAATTCACTTTGTGGCCGTGGCTGGTCAGCGATCCTCCTGCCTCAGCCTCCCTAGTGCTGGGATTACAGCCGTGCACCACCATGCCCAGTCAGTTGTGCTAAAGTAGCCTTCATTTAAACAATTTTAAGTTTGTTGATTTGTGTGGGTCTTTGTTGTTTTGTTGACTTTTTAGTCCGTTGAAATAAACAATTTTTTGCAGGTATATAATCAGATTATGTTGTTTTCTGCCAGATGTGAAGGGGAAAAATACAAAAACAAACAAAAGCCCATGAATATCATTATGTGTGTGAGAATTTTCCAGCCTCTTAGTGTTACTCCCCCAATGTGCAGTATGAACCAGGGTAGGTGATTGTCACCTTCCACTTGGCTAGATTGGAGGTGGAGGTATTGTTTGGAGCACTTGACAAAAGTAATATTAAGTTGAACTGAAAATGCAAAATTTTCTTTTTTTTCTTTCACGACAGGCAAGATCTTGCCAATTTTCCCGAACTTGCCTGGAGCTCACTATCCTCCTGCCTCAGTACCCTGAAAGCTGGGATGACAAGCATCTACCCCCAGTCCTGGCCCAAGACTAGTTCTTGATTGTAAAGAATTATTTATTCAGTGTTTTTTGATAAGTTATAATGTTTTGTCTACTTATGTAAAGTAACAATGGCTGTTAGAGACAGAAAGGTAAATGGTGGAAAAAATGGAACCCAAGCCCTGTGGTGTGCTAAGCAAGTCTCTACCACTGGGCTATAAACCTCTAGGTCTGGAACTTCTTTTGTCAGTTAGCGCTATATTTAAAGTTTCTAGACAAATACCTGTACTGAAAGGAAGAAGACAGTACATACAAAGCTGTCAATCAATTTCTTCAAAAAGTAGAATTTAAGGTCTAAAGGTCTTTTAGGACTTAGAAAACATCCCCATTTGTAAGTACATAATTTAATTCGAGAGACTTGCTTTTCCTGGAATTGTATGTCTAGTTTTCTACATTTTCCATGTAGTCCTAAGCAACTGGTGTTTTTTTTTTTTTTTTTTTTTTTGGCGGAACTGGGGATTGAACTCAGACCCTTGTGCTTGCCAAGGAAGCGCTGTTCCACTGAGCCATTTCCCTGGCCCCAAGCAACTGGCTTAGAGTCAGCCAAAATTCAGGGATTCCAGTTCAGTGTTTTCTTTCTCCATTTATACCTTGCACGTTATGCAAAGGTTTAGAGGGTCTGAAAAAAATTTATCAAACAAATTTTAGTTCTTTAGGTTTCACAACATGCATGCTTTCTGTGGCTGGATGGTCCTGTTGTAGTCAGTTTAAGTAGAGAGAGAGAGAAGAATGCTGACCTTGCTGGCCTGGGAGTGGGAAACTGCATGTATCATATAAATAGTGGCCTATGCACATGTATGTGGTAGTGGTTTTGTTGTTTTCATTGGCTTGTTTACTTTTGTTTGCTGTTAACTCCTTTAATCCTGGTCATATAAGGTATAACTTACTAGAGTAAAACAGGTAGAGCAAAATAAATGGGGCTAGAGTATAGCTCAGTATAGAGCACTCTGGGTTCAAAGATGAAATGAAAGTCCTAAGTGTTTTGTGCCCACCCCCTATGTGTTTGTTCAATACAAGGCAGGTTGCCTGGGCCTACACGTAAATATACTATTTTGTCTGTGCAGGGCAAGTACTCTACCACTGAGCTATGTCTCTTTTTTTGGCGGTACTGGGAATTGAACTCAGGCTCTTACATTTTCCAGACTAGTGCTTATTCTGCTGACCTATCTCCCCCCCCCCCTTGAGACAGTTTTCCTCTGTAGTTCAGTCTGCATTTGAACACACTATGTAGCTCAGGTTGGCCTGAAACTCCGCAGTCCTCCTGCCTCAGCCTCCCGAGTGCTGGGATTATAGGTGTATGCCAACATGCCCAGCTCATCCCCACCTTTATGACTAACTATATTTTAAACTAGTTAGTAGTTAAGGATATATGTCTTACATGTTTTACTTTTTTTGGAACACTCATTATTATTTGTGACAATACATTTCTAAGACATGTTGTAAAATCCTTATTTCAAATTTTTCTATTTCAAGCTGTGGTGGCACATGCCTGTAATCCCAGCACTTAGGTGTCAGGATCTTTGAAAGTTCAAGCCCAGCTGAGGCCACAAAGAGAGACCCTGTCTCAAAAAAAAAAAAAAAAAAAAAGTTTCTGCTTCAAGTTACTTTTTTTTTTTTTTTTTTTTGTGGAATTGGGGATTGAATTCAAGCCCTTGCACTTGTCAGGGAGGCATTTATTCTCCTGAGCCATCTCCCCGGCCCCTACGTGACTCATTTTTAATCTGTGGTGCCATGGTATTAAATGCTGGCCTGTATACTCATGATAGTCACGTGAATGAAAATTTTTCATTGTGGGTATTGGTCTCTTTCTGGTGCTGCCTCAAATGATTTTTAAATGCATTTTCATAGTAAATAATAAAAACAAGACATACACTTATGTTGCAAATAGTGTGAAGTTTATACCAAGTATAAATCAAGTTTATACTTTTTTTTTATGAAGGTGGATAAATTGTATATTTAAATATATTTATGATGGTATTGGAAACTCAAAGGAAAGAATGTAAGTAGGGTACTGTAGTCAGTGAAACAATTTGGAGTGGAATGAAAATGTGGGAGGTGAAAGTTTAGGGAAGTAGGCAGAGGCCAGGTCCAGTACCTTTAGGACATTGAAAGATTTTTGGGTTTGCCTGAGGCAGCAATGCCTGCTGCTGTTGCTGCTGCTGTTGCTGCTGCTGCTGCACCTGCTATTGTTGTAATTAGTCACATGGCAGTGTGAACTGGACCCCAGAAGCATGAGATTCTGCTTCTACTGGGGTTGAACTCAGTACTTATTAAATGACGTTAATCTACATCCCCGGCCCTTTAAAATTTTGAGACAAAGCCTCATTAAGTCAATAAGTTGCCCAAATAGAGCTGAATTGATCCTGCCTCACCTGAAATTATAGGTGTACCATCATGCTCATCTAATGGTGGAGACAGGGAATGTGGAGGCATAGAAGTACTGCAATGGGTCTCCTTGTGCCTTCCAGGCTACCCTTAAACTGGTAATCTTACATCCAGCCTTCCACTTGCTGGGATTACAGTTGTATATCACTACACCTGGCTCATTGGTTTTGTTTTGAGAGAGCATTAGATTTTTTTTAGCAAGAGAATGATGTGATTTTATTTATTTATTTTAAAGTATAAGCTATGCATAGTGCCATATGACTAATTACAACTTTTTTTTTTTTTTCTTGAGACAGGGTTTTGCTATGTAGTTTAGGGTGATTTTTTTTCAGAATGGGGGAGGGGGAGTTGAACTCAGGCCCTTGTGCTTGCCAGGTGCTATTCTGCTGAGCCATCTCCCTGGCCCCTTGATCTTTAATCTGTGGCAATCCAGCCTCTAGGATTATAGCCATGCACCACCATGCTGTGGAAAAATCTTTATAATAAAACAATTGCTAAAGTGAACGTACTGCATAGAACTTACCTGCTTTCCTCTTTCCTGTACTGGAGATTGGCCTGTAGTCCTTTAGCATTGAGCTACTTCCCCTAATTGTTAAAATTAATCAATTAATTTAACCTTTCGTGGTGCTAGGGTTGGAACTCAGAACCTTCACACTAAGCTATAATCCAAACCAGCTATTTGTTTACTTATTTATTAATTTATAGACAGGATCTCACTCTGTAGTTCAGGCAGTCCTAGCACTACAATGTAGCTCAGACTAGCCTAGAACTTTCAGTGATCCTCCTACCTTGCCCTCCTGGAATTATAGGCATCCCTTTTTTTCCCCCCTTCTGAATCCTAGCCCCTTTTATTTATTTTTTTAAGTTTTATTTTCAAACAGAGCTTACTACATTGCCCAGGAGTTGCATCTCTCCTGCCTTAGCTTTTCATATGGCTGGGGTTACAGGTGTTTTGCCACCACACCTGGCTTTTTTTTTTTTTTTTTTTTTTTTTTTTTTTTTTTGAAACAGAGTCTTATTAAGTTATCCTAGCTGGGCTTGAACTTGGGATTTTTCTTCCTTAACCTCAGTAACTAGGATTATAGGTTAGTACTATCATATCCTGCTTAATTATTTTTTGAAAGGGCAACATTTAGCCATGCATGGATATTTATGATATTTGGAAGGTAAAATCAACTATGTTAGTGAAGGATGCCAATGTGATAAGCTTCATGGTATGTCTTCTAATGTTTTGTTACTGGAGATCTAAGGACCTTGTACTTGGCAGGCAGGTGCTTGTGCAGGCTATATTCCTGGCCCCATGATATGTGAGTTAAGAATTAGTGGCTGGAGATGGTGGCACATAACTGTAATTTTGGCTGCTCAGGAGGCTGAGGCAGGGAGATGCAAAGTTCAAGGCCAGCCTGAGCAATTTAGGAAGACCCTATGTCCAAAAAAGGGATAAAATTTTGGAGATGTAGCTCCAGGAGAGAGTTCTTACCCAGCATTCTGATATTTGAGGGGTTTGTTTTGTTTTTTTTTTGAGAGAGGGTCTCATTGTTTAGCCCAGGATAGCCTTAATTTAAACTCTGCAGTTCTGTCTTAGCTTCCCCTGTGGCTGGGATTACAGGTGTACCACCATGACAGGCACTGTGTTAGTTTTGCCTCAGCTTCCTAAATGTTGATGTTGCAGGTGTGCATCACCCCACTTAGCTTGTCTAGCATTCTTTTTTTTGTCTTTGAGACAGGGTCTCACTATGCAGTTCAGGCTGGCCTTAAGCTCACTTTGTATCTCAGGCTGGTCTCGAACTCACAACAATCCTCCTGCCTCAACCTCCTGAGTGCTGGGATTACAGGCATGCACCACCACGCCTGGCTTGTCTAGCATTCTTGAGGCCCTGGTTTCAGTCTTTAATAATGGGGATAAATACTGTACTTTTGTTTTCTCTGAATCTTTTTTTTTTTCCCCCTTTGGTACTGGGAATCAAACTCAGGACCTTGCACCTACCAGGCAGGCACTGTGCTAATGAGCTATATCCCCAGCCCTTTCTATCAATTCTTTAGGTAAACCTATTTATTTATATCCTGTCCTTTTTTTCCTCATAAAGGGAGTAGATGTAATTTTTTAATTTTTCTTTGTTTTTATAGCGATCATCTGAGAAGTTCAAGGTACTTTGTACAAGTTTGCTACACAGGCTGTGCATTTCACAGTGTATTTGTAAGGTACGTAAATAGAAGTTTTTTTGTCCATTTCCTTTTCTCCATCTAAGAGAGATTATGTATAATGGGGAAATGTGAGGTCATTAAAATAATCAGTGACTCAGTGGTCCACTGATGATGATAGTTTTTAAATTTTTCTTACTGTTTTGGTGTTGTGTTTTTTTTGTTACTGGTTTGCTTTTTTTTTTTTAGTTACAGTTTTTCCATGTAGTTTAGGCTGCCCTTGAACTCAGTAAGTCAACTCAGATTGGCCTCAGATTTGCATTGATCCTCCCACTTCCAAGTGTTGGGATTATAACGTGTACCATCACTCTTGGCTGTGTACTGGACTTTTTTTTTTTTCCCCCCTCTGGCAGAACCTGGGATTGAATGCAGGCCCTTGCATTTGCCAGGAAAGTGCTGATTCTACTGAGCCAACCCCTTCCTCTTTTTTTTTTTTTTTTTTTTTTTGTCTTTTTGAGACAGGGTCTCACTATGCAGTTCAGGTTGGCCTTAAGCTCACTTTGTAGCTCAGGCTGGTATTGAACTCACAACAATCCTCCTGCCTCCCGAGTGCTGGAATTACAGGCCTGCCTGTATGTGATTTAGTCAAGTTTTTTGAGGTCTTTTGAGACAGGTCTTACTATGTAGTGCAAGCTGTCCCTGAACTTGCTTGTGTAGCCCAGGCTGGCTAGCATTATTGTAGGAGGTCCTCTTGCCTCATCTTTCTGAGTGCTGAAATCATGGGTGAGCACCACCACAAAGGGCAAGCAGTTCACTATTTGCTGTGGATGTACTTAATTACCAATAGAGAATTGAGATCAAGGACAGTTTTTTTTGTTTTTTTTTTTTACGGAACTGGGAATTGAACTCAGACCCTTGCACTTGCCAGGGAAGCGCTTATTCCACTGAGCCATTTCCCCGGCCCCAACGACAGTGCTTTTTAATTAAAGAGATTAGCAATGATGCTTGCTTGGGAGGTCTGTGCAGATACTCTTCAAATATTTTAATTTAGTATATTTCTTTTTGCTATATTGGGAATAGGACCCAGGACCTTGAATATGGCAAAGAGTGTGTGGGTGGGTGGGTAGTGTTAGGTGGGTTTTTTTTTTGTTGTTGTTTTTGAGGTTTTTTTTTTTGTTTTTGTTTGTTTTTTTGCAGAACAGGGATTGAACTCAGGCCCTTGCGCTTGGAGGCAATTATTCCACTGAGCCATCTCCCTGGCCCATGGTGTTGGTTTTTTTTGGTTCTGGGGATTGAAAACTCAGCGCTTGCCAGATAGGCACTGAAGCCACTGAGCTATCTCCCATCTTAGGGTTTTTTGAGTCAGGATCTTGCTATGTAGTTCAGGCCAGCCTTGAACTGTGTAGGCCAGGCTGGCATTGAATTGGCAATCCTGCTTCAGCCTCCAAAATAGTCAAATTGTAGGCATAAATCACCATGCTCTGTAATACAAGATACATTTTAAATACAGTATAATAGGGCTAGTGGTATATCTCAGTTGTAGTGTTTGCTTAGTATATGGGATTCAGTCTTCACTATGCTTGGTTTTCTTTTTTCTTATTTACTTTTTTATGAGGGAGATAGGGTCTTGCTATGTACTTCAGCTTGCCCTTGAGCTCACTGTGTACCTTAGGCTGGCTTTGAACTCATGATGATCCTTTTACCTCAACCGCCCAAGTGCTGAAGTTACTTATAGGCATGTTCTACCACATCCAGCCTTAATTTATTTTTTATATTACAATACTAGAGATTGACCTAGGGACTTGTACATACTAGGCAAGTGTATCACTGAAATACAGTCCCAGCACTTGTTGCTTTTTCAGATAGTATCTCACTTGAGTTCCCTAGGCTCACTCGTTTCAGCCCCCTGGGTTGCTATGATTATAGGTGTGTGCTTCCCCCCCCCCTTTTTTTTTTAAAGACAGGATGATGAAATTACTGAGTTGCCCACGTTTGACTTGAATTTGGGATGCTTCTGCCTCTGCCTCACATAGTGCTTATATCATAGGCATGAAAATACCAAGCCTGGCTATCTTGGCTTTTTGAAATAGGTTCTCACTGTTTATCCCAGGGTAGAATTCAACTCAGGAGTCCTCCTATCTGAGCCTCCTGTGTGCCAAAATCATGGCAATGTGTCACTACACCTGGCTTACAGAGTTTCTTTTTTTTTTTTTTTTTTTTCTTTTTAAGACAGGGTCTCACTATGCAGTTCAGGCTGGCCTTAAGCTCACTTTGTAGCTCAGGCTGGTCTCGAACTCACAACAATCCTCCGGCCTCAGCCTCCCTAGTGCTGGGATTACAGGCATGTGCCACCACGCCCGGCTCAGAGTTTCTTAGTTTGATTGACAACATTAAGTATACTAGGCTGATAACATTGTCTTATCTTTTCTCGTTCTTAAGTCTGGATGTACTTTCTATATGGAGAAGTGTTCTTTTAGGGCACTAAGTGTTCCATTTGCTAAGATGAGCTTCTTGGCAAAGAAATCTTGCTGTTAGTGGGTTTTGATGTCATTCTGTTTCTAGAATGATCAGAGAAATGGTAAAGCTAGTTTGTTATTTTGTCATTACTCATTCTTTCAACAAGTGGTTACTGAATTGCACTTATCTACCAATCTGAACAAAACAAAGAAAGGTCCCTGTCCATTTCAAGGGTTTTTGTTTTGTTTTTAGTCAGGGTCTTGCTATGTAGTTTGGGCTGGCCTTGAACTCATTATGCAACCCTGGCTGGGCAAACTTGCAGTGATCCTCCTGCGTCAGCCTCCCAAGAGCTGGGATTATAGACATATGCTATTATAACCAACTCCTTTGGAGTTTTTCATTCAGAGAGGATTGGTCATAGATAAGTAAGGAACAGGTTTGCCTATTTTAGGGAATAAAAAAAAAAGAACTGAATGGCTAGTTTCTAGAGGTAAAGCAGGAAAATAGAAGGATGAAGTTTCAGAAGTAGAAGCCGGAACTTACAGAGATGAAAAGTCTATAGAGTTCATTGATAAGTCATTGAACATTTTTTGTTTTGTTGTTTTCGGTACTGGGAATTGAACTCAGGACTCTGTGCTTGTCAGACAGGCGATTGTGTCACTGAGCTATATTACCAGCTCTTGTTTTAGGGTCTTGCTATGTAGTTTATGCTGACCTCAAACTCATGATGACCTTTCTGTCTCAGACTCACCAGTGCTGGGATATAAGTGTGCACTCTGCCCAGCTTTAAGGAGTTTTATAATGGGACTGATGAAATCTAATTTGTATTTTGGCTGCTATGTATATAGAATAGCATGCATAAGACAAAAATTGAAGTGGGAAATACATTTAAAAGTACTTTAAATCCGGTGACTAATGATAGTGGCTTAGACAAGAAAGGTATAAAATGGGGAGTTCATTCATAGTATTGAAAGGTATGCTAATAGTCTTTGCTGATAAACTGGAAGACCTTGACTTGTTGAGGTCTTAATCTTTGGCCAAAGATAAATCCTGTGGAATGCTAGGCCCAAGGCAACTAGTCTTCCACCGCTGGACTTGTTGCTTAGCTCTTGTGTGAGAGTTAAAGTACTTCTCAAGGCAGCTCACCACTAATGCATTTGGATAGTGTGGTTAAATTGGAAGCTTTCTTATAAAAGGACAGACTTTTGAAGTTTTTTTGTCTTTTTCAGAGAGGGTCTTGCTGTGCAGTTTGGGCTGCCCTTGAGCTCACCTTATTGTCCAGGCAAGTCTTGAACTCACAATGATCCTCCTGCCTCAACTTCTTCAGTGCTGGAATTATAGGCCTGTGCCACCATGCTTAGCTCAAGTAGTTACTTTTCCTGAGGAAGCTTTCTCTTTGTAGTCTTTCTCCAAATTCTGAATATTTCACTCAATTGACCTTTTTTTTTTGTGCAGGAAATCGAACTCAGAATCTTGTGTTTGTCAGTCACTGTGCCACTGAACTGTTTCCTTGGCCTCCAGAGTTATTGTTTGAATTGTTCATTTCTACATCAGTGATTCAAAAAAAAAAGAAAAAGTTAAAAAAAAAAAAAAAAGAAAGAAAAGAAAAAGTATGAGCCGGGCGTGGTGGCGCAGGCCTGTAATCCCAGCACTCGGGAGGCTGAGGCAGGAGGATTGTTGTGAGTTCGAGACCAGCCTGAGCTACAAAGTGAGCTTAAGGCCAGCCTGAACTGCACAGTGAGACCCTGTCTCAAAAAGAAAAAAAAAAAAAAAAAAAAAAGAAAAAGAAAAAGTATGGTTACACTATTCTGTAAATTTGTTTAAACTAGATGCTTTGCTTCAATTAGAAATTACAAAGACTGTGCTGTACCAAGAGCCAGAGGTCTCTGTGTCTCTGCCTCTGTCTTTTGGGTATTGAGGGATGAACACAGGGTCTTTTTATTTTTGTGAGGCAGGATCTTGCTAAGTTGCTCAGACTGTGCTTAAACTTTTGATCCTCTTTCCTCAGCTTCACAGCATGCTGAGATTGCAGGCATGAGCCACCATGCCTGGTTGAGGTATGTCTCTTGTTGCTGTTAGCCTGAGGACCTGGATATGTTAAATGACTAGGAAAACATCTATTTCATAAATGTTTTAGATGGAATATATGAAGTTTCTCCTGGGTAGACACACTTTTTTTTGGTGGAACCGGAGGGGGGGAGGGGGGGACTGAACTCAGGCCTTTGCTCTTGCCAGGGAAACTTACTCTCCTGAACCATCTCCCCAGCCCCTAGACACATTTAAAATTTTTTCTAGTTTTTAAAGAGAACACAGGGGTTCGCCAAATAGCTCAGCGGATTAAAGTGCTTGCAAGCAGATGCGGGGGTTGGGTTTGATCCCTGGGCCTGCCTTGCCGGCCTTGCCCTTGGCAGTTGAGATTGGGTGTGGTGGTGGTGCATGTCTTAATCCCAGCTCTTGGGAGGCTATGAACTGGTAGACAACTATGAGCCTGATCTAGTAGTGAGACTCTGAACACTGTAGACCCTTCGCTAAAAAATAAAAAATAAAGGGGCCAGGAAAATGGCTCAGTAGAATAAGCACTTCCCTGACAAGTGCAAGGGCCTGAGTTCAATCTCAGTTCTGCCAAAAAAAGTAAAATAAAAAATGAAGAGAGAACAAAATAGTATTAAAACAAAAAACTGTCAGTGATGTAGAATTTCACTTAAAATAATATGGATTTCACAGTATTTGTTGTATGCATAGTGTTGTCTTCAAATTTGTTGTTCAGGACACGGGAGATGGCTCAGTAGAGTAAGCACTTCCCTAGCAAGCACAAGGGCCTAAGTTCAATCCCTGGTTCTGCCAAAAAAAAAAAAAAAAATGTTGTTCATATTATCAGATATATACATGTAAAATTGGAAGAGCAAAGAATAAAAGAAATATATAAGAAATTAAGAAGAGAATAAAGACAAAATTGAAAAAAGGAGACAAGACAAATTAAGCATTAATTGCTCCTTTTTTTTTTTTTTTTTGGTCTTTTTGAGACAGGGTCTCACTATGCAGTTCAGGCTGGCCTTAAGCTCACTTTGTAGCTCAGGCTGGTCTCGAACTCACAACAATCCTCCTGCCTCAGCCTCCCAAGTGCTAGGATTACAGGCATGCGCCACCACGCCCGGCTAATTGCTCCTTTAATAAACCAGCAGAAAGCTATAGAACAGTTATACAGACTCCTGCTTACATGCTTAGGTTTATCTCTTTCCCCCACTCTCTTTTGAAACACTTTTCAAACTAGTGTATGAGAAGTTCTAAAGATTATTTTTTTCTTTCAGCATATCAGTACAATTTGTGTTTATATAGTGGTTGTTTTCCTTAAGAGTGACAAATAGCAAGGCCAGTGAGATAGCTCAGCAGTCTAAAGCACCTTCTAGTTAAGCTTAGACAAGTGAATGGACCATGGTTCAATTCCTGGCACCACATGCTGTGCCAGCCCTGACCGTAGAGCCACTGACCCAGACAAGTGTGTACACACACACACACACACAGTGACAAATAGAGATTTGGGGGGAGAGGGCGGAACCAGGGATTGAACTCAGGCCCTTGCGCTTGCCAGGGAAGCGCTTATACCTCACTGAGCCATCTCCCCGGCCCCAACAAATAGGGATTTTATTAGTAGCAAATTGAAAGCTGAGATTGGGGGAGATAGCTCAATAGAATAAGTGCTTGCATGGCAAGCTCAAGGTCCTGAGTTAATCCCCAGTATTGAAAAAACAATGAAATCACTTTAAAAGAAGAAAAAGAAAAAAGAAAGTTTTTTTTCTCTCCTCTGTAGTGCTAGAGATTGAACCCACAGCCATTCTACTTCAACCTTTTTATTTGTTTTCAGATAGGATTGTACTAATTATCTACAATAGGCTCTAATGTTCCATCTTTGTATCTCATAGCCTCCTGGCAGATTGCCTTTTGTTGTTTTTGTTTTTGATATGTGATTTGACAACATTGTTGGAAATACAGTGCGCTGTGTTTTGAGCTTTTATGGAAAAGTTATTTTCTGGATGATACCTTGTTTAGTTTTTCTAGTTACTCAGAAGGAAGCTGATTGTACACACACACACCCTTTTGAGTCCAGGTCTACTCACAAGGATCCTCCTTCCTCAGCCTCTTGAGTGCTAGGATTGCAGGTGTGCGCCTCCACACCTTGCCTGTACTTTGTCTTTTTGAGATGTACGGAAAGGCAGCAACATAGTGCTAAAGCACAGGTCTTCCATTTTCTACTATATAGGTTATAGATTGTAGTACCTAATAAACATGCCTAGTTATATATATATATATATTTTTTTTTTTTTTTCTTTTTTCTTTTTTCTTTTTCTTTTTCTTTTTGAGACAGGGTCTCACTATGCAGTTCAGACTGGCCTTCAGCTCACTTTGTAGCTCAAGCTGGTCTTGAACTCACAACAATCCTCCTGCCTCAGCCTCCCGAGTGCTGGGATTACAGGCCTGCGCCACCATGCCCGGCTAATGTTTAGGTCTTTAATCCATTTTGACTTCAGATAAGTGCATAGTGATTCACCTAGGTCTAGTTTTACTTTTCAGTATGTAAATAGCTAGTTTTTCTGGCACCACTGGAAAAGAGGATATCTTTCTTCCAGTGAACATGTTTGGCCCCTTTGTCAAAGGCAAAATGGCAAAGTGTGTTTGTAGTTATATTAGGAATTATGATTCCTGACTTGAAAATATACTACAAAACTACTGTGATAAAATCAGCATGATACTGGCAAAAAAGCAGACCTGAAGATCAGTGTAAATTCACTTTTAATTCTACAAATGCTGCCACTAGCCCTACAGAGAAGTCCATCTTGGGGGAGGGTAGCGGAAGGTAGGCTTTTTTTTTTTTGAAGGTAGACTTCAAGTTACTCTTTATGTGCCTGTCATCCTGGTGCTCTGGAGGCTGAGGAAAGAAAATCAATTGTTCAGGGTGAGCCTGTTTATTCTGTTCTTTTAATCTATTTAATATCCAAGCACCAAGATGTTCAGTTTCACTGGGGCTTAAAATTCATTCATCTTATAACTCTTTTCATTGCCCCTTATTTTGAGTTCATTACCATAATTATCCCTTTTTCTTTTTTCATTTTATCTGTCAAAACTTAACCTGGTTGTTTCAGTTACTCTTCTCTCATTGCTAGGACAGATATCTGGCATTCAAAATGAAGAGAAGGAAAGGTTTATTTAGCTCATACTTACTGGAGGTTTCAGTTCATACTCAGCTGGCTCCAAGGTAAACTGGCATATGGCAGAGAGCAACCTTTCATGGCAGCAGCCAAGAGCAAAATGGACAAGTAGCAACAACAATGGCTACACAGAGCAAGTCTGTCTCCCTTAAGTTGCATTTAGGCTGTACCACCCAGGCTGGGTGTAGTACTCACACCCATAATCCCAATGGATCATGAGTTAATCACAAACTCTAGAATTCTGCCCCATGACTGCATGAGGCTATGGGAGGACAACTAGAGATAAACCATAACACTGGTTAAATCCAGCTCTTCACTCATAACTAGTAGAGAAGGAAAAAAAATATACTGTCTAATTTCATTTTGAATTTATAGTACCTAACTAACCATATGGCCCATGCTGTCAATCCCTAAGATTCTTTTAAAACAATACAGCATCACCTCCTTTGGCTCAGATCTCTTTTACTCCCTCCACCCTGTTGACTGAGGATCTTGCTTCACTGAAAAAATGGAACCTATCAGAGCAACTTACCACTCTGAGCATGAATTTACTCATTGTCTATATTGGCTGTTGTGGTCTACCTCTTCATTTTTTACTATGCAGCAGTTTCCTAGGAGTTCATTGTCCAGTCCTGATGCAGGCCTTCCACTTGTGTGGTAAATCCTGTTCTTTTCTAATCTTTAAAAATTGCTTTAGTAGTTCTCTGTCCTGCATCGTTTAAAATCTACACAGATTTAATGACTCCATTCCATGGAGCTGGATGGATGCTAGGAAATTAATGTACTTTTTATTTCTGTCAGCCCTATGGCTACTGAGTCTGGTAACAAGCTGTCTTTTTTTACTTCTGTAGGTCATCTTTGTTCTTTTCTTCCTTTTAAGATCAGATCTTGCTATGTAATCTGGAAACTTCCACCTCAGCTTCCCAAGTAACTGTAACTGTTTAAGACAGGATCTCACCCTTTAGTTCAGGTTAGCCTGAACTCACTATTTAGTCCAGGTGGCCTCAAATTTAGAGCAATCCTCCTGCCTTAGCCTCACTAGCACTGGATTATAGGTATGTTCCACCATCGAGCAGCTGTTTGGTTTTTTTTGTTTAAATCAGTTTCTTTTAGTAACATTCTTAAGTCATACAAATTACCCACTTGAAGTCAGATTTCAATATTTTCACTGAGTTAAGTTACATTTATCACTAAAGTCTTTTAGAATATCTTTTGGGCTTCAGAAAGAAGCCTTGTATTACTTATATCATGTTAGTCACGTTTACATTGCTGGGACAAAATAGTTGATATGCATAGTTTAAAAAAAAAAAAAGTTTGCCCATGGATTCAGATTTCAGTCCATAAAAAAGCTGCTCACTGAAAGGCAGAGAAAAGGGAGAAGAGCCAGAGAAAAGTTACACCCTTGAAAGTCACAACTTGGTGACCACTTCCTCTGACTAGACCCTAACACCTTATAGTTCTATGAACTTGCCAGTTTTTAATCCATCCATAACTTTAGGGTCCTCACAATTCAGTCACCCCTTTTAGATGTCTTTTAATCCAATTAGGTTGATGTCAAGGTTAGCTGCCTAGGTGTAGGCAACCTGCTTTGCATCTCTGCCTGTTCTTTACATAAACATGGAATCGTTAATAGTTTGTCCTTTTTTTTTTTTTTTTTAAAGAAA
>PVKA01033911.1:0-23935 GCA_004027165.1 Ctenomys sociabilis | reverse complement strand
CATTTTCTGTTACTTTATATTACTTCTTCCCTGTCCTTTATACACACATACACACACATATATATGAAAAACTACATGTACAATCCAACATAAGATTGGTACTGTTTCATAGAAATCTTCAATGACCTTTTAAATAAAGGTTCATCTAATATATTTTATATAGTCTTGCATAACAATCACTTTGAGAGCTCTTTATTGTTCATTCAGGAATATACTGCAACTTCTCTTGCCTTTTGAATTATACTTTTTGTTATTTCCTATATGCTACATCTGGAGGTATTAAAATATTTTAGGTTTGTGTAACTAGAAAATATTTTACTTTTAGTTTTCAAAGGTATGTTTGCTAAGTATAAAATTCAAAGAGGTTAGAACTCTTTTTTTCTGTCAGTCCTTTAATTAGTCTAGTTTCTTATACACTTGGCCCTGTTTTTTTCTTTCTAATGTGGAATAAGATGCTTTTGAATTTTTTTTTCCGTAGCTAATATTTTTTATGTATATGCTTTAATCATTTTTTTCTTACAATAAGTTTTGGACAATTTCATTTTGTGAATCTTGGTATGATTTTATTTAAATTTCTTGTGCAAAAGGTTCACTTTTCTTGGAAATGTGGTATTATAAGTTGAACTAAATTCAGAAATTTTAAATCTTTAAATATTTATTGCCTACTCCTTTCAACTTTGAGAATTCTAATTACATGAACATAAAAAAAGAAAGGAGCAGTTAATGCTTACAATTTTTGTTTTTACTCTGATTTTTTTCCTGTCTTGAATTTCTTATAACTTCTTAGTTATTGTTATAACTTATAACTCTTGAATTTCTTACAACTTATACATTTATATCTGATAATCTAAAAAACTAATTTGCACATAGCATTGTATAATATAGCAACAACCATTGTGAGATTCCAATTACTATGTTTAGTGAAATCTTGTATCATGTATAATGCTGATTTCTTGTCACTATTTTGTATTCTTTAAAAATAATAATAAAAAGTACAAACAAAAAAATACAGCTACTATTGCTTAAAATAGACATATGTAAAACAAAACAACCGAAAGTTAAAAATGAAGAGTGAACAGCAATTTATGAATATCTAGTAAGTTCCAAAATAACCAAAATTCTCACAGAACAGTTTATTCAATTGCATACTGAAACTCATTTTGGGATCATAAAGTCAATTTAGTAAGCCACAACCAGCATTTTACATTATAAATAGGATATAAAAAGAAATAAATAGAGTAGGGCAGAGTAGGACAAGGTAGAATAGAATAAAACAGCAGAATACCATAAGCTCAATATCACAGTATATCAGAGTACTGCAGACTCAATAATACAGCACATAATTCTATATGATCCATGCATATAGAATTATTTTTCATGAAATTTATTTGTGGAGTGTGTGTGTGTGTGTGTGTGTGTGTGCAAATGGTACAATGTAAAATGAATTTTTTCATTTTTTTAAGTAGAAGAAAATACAACCTAGATAAATTGTTGCAATTACAAATAAGGAGAAAGGTTTAGAAATGTTCATTGTAATATTTTTTTTTTTGAGATAGTGTCTCCCTTTGTAGTACAATCTGGCCTTGAACTCACTAACCCAAGATGACCTCAAACTCATAGCAATCTTCTTACCTCAGTTGCCCAAGGGCTGGGATTTTGGGTATGTGCCACCATGTCAGGAGAAAGTAGAAATTCATTTAACAACAAGACAGTAAATAAATTAATGAGGGTAAATATAAACAATGAAATACTATGCAAAAAAGGAAAATAAAGTAAATCTATATCTATTAACATGGATAGATCTCCAAAACAGGCAGTGAGCTAAATGTCTGCAGTAGTCCCTTGCTCTTTCACAGTTTGACTTTCCAGACTGTTTTGGGGGTTTCACAAAAATATTAATCTAAGTTATTTATCACAACTTTTTCACTCTATCATGGGATTTTGCAGTATCGTACAGTATGCATATGTTGTTAAAATTACATAGGTTTACAAGTTTAGAAAATGGCTAAGAACATTAGAGGTGTTTTTAAAAGTGTTGGAAAGGTTTATAAAGCCTTGAGATATATATAAATACTAAAATAAATATAATGCCACTACTTTGCTGATTTTCACTTATCCCAGGGATGTCTGGAACAGAACTTCTGAGATGAGAGAGGAACCACTGTATAGCACTTGGAAGAAAGAAAAACAATGCTTTTATTGTCATGAATACTTATTCACACAGAATGTAAAGTAATATTAAAACCTATAACGAGGGCTGGTCAGATCCCTTAGTGGATAAAGCACTTGTTTAGGCAGACCCAGGGGTTGGGATTTGATCTCCTGCCTGCATTGTTAGCCCTGCCCCCAGGGCATACTGAGATTGCAATGAAGACTGGGAATGGTGGCACCTGCTTGTAATCCCAGAGCTTGGGAGGCTGAAAAACAGGAAGGATCACTACAATTCTAATCTATCTAGTAAGACCCTGTACTAAATATACAAAATAAATAAATAAATAAAGCAAGCCTATAGGAAATGACAAATACAAAATTCATGAAAGTTAATAGACTTTTGAGAATGGGAGAAAGGTCAGGTGGATAATGCAGTCAGGGAAGGGTACAGGTGAGGCTTCGAGCAAATCCGTAATACTCAATAAAAAAATGATGTACATAGGGAAAATGTCCAGAGTTGTAAAACTCAGAGAAAGCTATAGAGGTGTTTGTGTTAATAATTTATTCCTTATTCGTTCATATATCTTATGGCCAGAAAATGTAGTTTCACAATCTATGATTTTAGTCCTTGCCTTAATCATGGAATCTGGCCTGAGCTTTCACTCACTCTAGCCCTCTTGCTTGGATCATCAATATTCTAAACACTGACCTACTTAGTATCCAGAGCAAAAGCTACAATTCTCCCATGATCATAGGGGACAAAATAAAATTTCGTACCCAGAGCTGTGAGCCTCTCAATTTTATCTTTACCTGGACCAAAGCAGAGTTAGAACTCAGCTCTGTGCACAAAATAAGGGCCACCACATTAAACCTGAATACTTCAGAGGTTCCTTTGTGCTTCTGATGAGCAGAAGATGAATGTATCGCTTTGCTCTACCTAATGAACATTTCAATCTTCTAATAAACACCCTAATAAAGAAAAATTGAGACTTAACTCACTTTTATTATCGCAACTGACATGTCGAAAGGTCTTAATTGGGCTGAAAACAGCTTCCAATAATAATACCCTCCTTAATTGATTCATTAAAGGGGTCCCTACTGAGAGAGAAGTGCTGGTTCCAGGAAAAGGAATGAAATAGAGTCCTGGTTCCCCACTGAGTGGTGATGATCCCTCTGCCATCAGCACCCTGGGGCCACTGCAAGGATGCTAAGGGTGTCCAATGCCTGGAAGCATTCCTGTAGTCCCCAAGTGAGCACAGAACCGAAACATGATCTCTAGGTGCTCACTAATCCTTCATGAGGCAGAAAGGATAGAAATGGAATCTGAAGGAAGATTCTCTCGGGATGAGCTGAATCTGCAAATAAGCAACCAGGCAAAGGCATACGCTGATGATGAAATTAAAACTTTTTACTCAATTGAACAAAAATCACATCCCATTGTGGTTCAGTAGGGAAAAGAGAAGCAGGTGTAGCAGAAGAAAGACATATGAGGATGAGATGAATGTTGTCTATTTTCAGGAAGGGCAGGTTTGGACATATTCTATAGACAATACGGTATAGTCATTATGGGTATAGTATTTAAGTTAGTCAGTGTCCTGATTGGCCACTTTCAATCTATGACCTTGGGCAGGCTACGAGCCTACCTATGCACATTTCCTTAGCTGTAACATAGGAATCCTATTCCTTCTGCTTTATACTTACCACAGCAGCTGAGTTATCTCAAGACCTTCTGGGGGCTTCTCACTGTACTCATCTCCTGCCTGATCCACCCCTCCCATTACCTCTCTGACCTCATCCCTCATTCCACTCCCCCAAGTCTCTCCACAATGCCTATCACCCCTGCTATTCCTCAAAAGTACCCAGCCTGCTCCCAGCTTCATCTTCTGTGATCCCAGAGCTTGGGAGGCTGTGCCTTTGGCTCCTGTTCTCCACCCCCCTCACTCTTTGATCCCCCTCAAGTCTTTGATCCAACATCACCTCCTCTGCAACTACCTGATTCACCATTTGCTTATTCCAAAAATCTTTTGACCCATTCCACGTTTTCTTTTTCCATAGCACATATCACTTTCTGGTATTCTACACGGTGAATTTGTTTTTATATTCATTGTGTTTTTCCCCTGTTGTTTTGTTCACTCATCTATCACAAGTGCCTAAAACCAATGAATAGCTTATAGGAGGTGCTTAATGTTTTGCATGAAAATCTCACAAGATAATGCATATAAGGCATTGATATTAACAAAGGGACACAGAAGCATTCAGTACTAACTATTGCTTTCATGGCAGTCATTATTATTGTGGTTATCATTACTTTCCACCCAACATACAGGGTATTATTAACTAATTGAGTCATGGTTCTTTTAGCCAAGGGCCTTTGAGAAGGAAGACCTAGATTTAACTAGAGTCTCTGACACTAGTTAATAGTTTGTTATGTACAGACACAAGTAGCCAAGTACCACAGGTATTGGGTCCTGCAAGCCCCACTCCCACTGGCCAACGTTGCCAATTTACCCAAGTCGAAGGACTCCTGCTAGATCAAACATGGACAGCAACTAGGACCTATTGTTTTCCCTGACCCTTAGGATTGTTCTCCACGTAAACATCAACCCCAGGCCACTACATGTCAGCAGAAACCTAGAAAGAGTTTTATTTTACATTTAACAGAGTCAAAGAAAAAATGAGAGAGGTCTAACTAACTTGCTAGAGTCTACAAAATGTAAGCTTCTGTCACACTGTCTGAGACATTTGTGTTTCTGTCCAAAAAGAAAAGAAAGCCATAACTATCTGCATACCCCACACACTCCCAGACACACACGAGATGCCTTCTTTGTTGAACATTTTAGGAGCTTCTGTGATAAAGCACTATCCTGGATGAGTAATGGATGGAGCAGATCCATTAACTCCAAGATGGGAGCCACCCAGGCAATGAGTCCTAGCACACTCAGAGCCGAAGCCTGCTCTCCGCCTCTCAGCTGATAAAACCTCGTGAAGCACACATGGCAGCCATGTACCAAGTGCAGGTTCCTGTGCATTTACTTTCCCACTGTGCCCAGATCCCTTTGCCTGCTGCAGCTTTCACCTGTGTGAGGGCGCACAGGCTGGCATGGCAGTGCACTGATGGCACCAGCGATGTGGCCATTCATGCGGACTTTAGAAGGCAGGAGAGGATGGGTTGGTTCAAAACCCCAAGCACGGAGCAAGGAAGTGCTATATTAAGCCCTAAAACTGCTAACTAGCATTTGCATGACCTCAGGTCAGTTGCTTTACCTCTCTGGACCTCAGCTTCCACATCTGTAAAATCCGATGATGGTAACACCTAGTTCTTAAACTTTCAGGGAAATAGATGAAATAACTTTTGGAATCACTTGATAGTGAGTCTGGAACATTGTAAGCATTAATTATTATTACCATTTAGGAGGCATGGAGGGTCTAAAATGACCTAAAATCTTGAATGCCATTGGATTCAGTGACCTAGTCACACAACAAATATCCATTATATGCCGGGAGTTCCCAGTTATGTCTAGATGCTGAGAACACAGCAGTGAACAAAGACAAAACACATTGCCATCGTGGTGCTTACTACTCAATGGACAGTGATGGCCAATACATGATGACATAATTAGTACTTACCATGTGCCCGGCAGTGCTAGAAGTGCTTTACATATATTAACTTACTCAATACTTACAACCACCTTTTGAAATATATTACCACTGTTATCTCCATATGGCTGCAGAAGCAACTGAGGCACAGTGCAGGTAAGGACATTGCTCAAGATACTGAAGCTGCTAGCGGCCACAGCTCAGGCTGGAATCCGTTAGAGTGTTCTGTGTATTGCCTTCTTATGGAGACTAAATAGGGGGCTCTTTGTATTTACAGACCTATCCCACTCATGCACTATCATAAAACCCCTGGCTTGGGAAGCTGTTTGACAAATACTTATTGGAAGAATGAAGAAAGATTTCTGTGAGGCACTAGAGCTACTCATTTTGCCAGTCTCCTGACACTGCTCTATAAGCCCTGAATATGCAACGAGAATTTACCTTCCTCTGATGCATGGAGAATACAATCGATCTTCTGTCCATAGCTTATTAAATGTAAGGCTGCATTTCCAGAAATGGTGATGAATTTTCCTTGAACCACCTATGCTTCACCCCATTCTCTTTAACCCAAATGGCATGGATTTGAGAAGGCTCTGGCAGGCATTGAACTGTATTTTAAAAGGCCAGAAAATATGGTGCTAAGGGGACAAAATGCCCTTAGCATATTCTTGCACTTTACTTTGGAAACCAATGACATAGTGCAACAAATCTCGCTAAAGGCCTGAGTACTGTAACCTAAACCCCTCAATTCATCACTATTCTCCTGACTTTATGCACTAGCCAGTTGAAATTGAGTGGGGCCACAACTGAGGAAGAAAATGATGGAGGCAACTATTACTTTGAAGCACACAAAGACAGAAAGAAGACTGCCCCGAGGGCTGAAGATTGACAGTGTGGTAGAACTTGCTGGTCTGCCATCAGTATTGCTGGTACACACCTGCAAAGGTGACAGTGATCATTATTATATTAATTGATTTTGTAAATTATATTTTCTATGTTCAATATGTTATCTATTGTGTTAATTGCCTTTCCTGTTGCTGAGCCAAAATACCAGACCCACAAGTTAAAGAAGGAAAGGTTTATTTCAGCTCGCAGTTTGTAGCAGTTTCAATGGTCAGTTGACTCCAAGACAGAGTGGCATGGCAGAGGGGCATCACACAGAAGAAGCAGTCAGGCAGCTGCAGCAGCAAGCAGCCAGCCCACCTTCTTTCTGTCACTTTATATTCCATCCAGGCTAAAAGCCCATTAATGGGTCCCACCCACACCCAGGGTGGGGCTTCTAGTATTCAAACCCTTAATCCCCATGTCGCACCTTTATCCCATATTCACACACCCTAAATCCAGTCGACTCCAAAAAAGCACAACCCATGAGCACATGAGTTTTTGGGGGATATCTACATATGAGGTATAACATCATTTAAATGTATTTGGACAAAATTTGTATAATAACATACATCATTTTTATTAAACTGTCATTTATTTCAAAAGTCTACTAGGTTCTGGTTCATGTCACATTTTCTCATTTAATCTTTACAATGATCAGGAATGGTGACAGTACAATCTCTATGTGGAAAGGAATAAACTTAGCTGTTTTAATAAAGACACCCAAATACAATGTAGCTTAAATAACAATTCTATTTTTTCTATTATGTAACAATCCTGAAGCAGTATTATGTCAACTAGAGTGCTATAATAAAGATCAAAAAAGGGGGCGCAGTTATTTATTAGATACAGGGTCTCACTACACAGCAGTTCAGACTTGTAGTGACCCTCCCCAGTGCTGGGATTAAAGGTGTGGGCCACTGTTCCTGTTTTGGGGGTGGTATGGGACCAGCACAGCATGCAGTATTGGAGATCAAACTCTGGTTGCGCTTACCAAGAAGGTGCTGAGACCACCGAGCTACCTTCCCAGCTAATAAATAAATAAATAAATAAGTTTCGTCCCATCATAGCGCATGACTGCATAGGCACCCTAACTGCCAAAATGCAGCTTCTGTTTAAGGATTCAAAGCAACTCTTCAGGGCCAGCCAAATAGCTCATAAGATTAAGTGCCTGCTTAGGCAGACTCAGGGTCCAGGAGTTTGATTCCCCAGGCCTGCTGTGCTGGCCCCACACTTGTGGCACGTAGGCACGGCATTTGAGACAGGACATGGTGGGACACACCTATAACCCTAGCTCTTGAGAGGTTGTATATAGGAAGATCACTATGAGTCAGATCTATACAGTGAGACCCTGCAGACCCTGTAGGCCTTGTCCTACATACAAAATACAAAGCAACTCTTCCAATCCTGCTTCTCAGTTTTCTCAGTTCAGCGAGAGATAGAAAGGAACCAAGACAGAATGTGTCCGTTTCTTCTAAGGACATAGTCTGGAAAAGCTTTAAATTATTTGCATCCCTTTGGCCAAAACTGGGCCACAAAATGTTTGTGGGAATAAATTTGCTGTTGTTTGTTTTGGGGTTTTTTTGTTTGTTTGTTTTTCTTTGTTTTTTGGTTTTGTTTTTTGTTTTTTTAAAGATACCTCGCGTAAAGTATTTTTCCTTCTCTTTTTAGCAACATCTTGAAAATGAATGTTAGTAGGATCATTTGAATTCTGGTCAAACAGTCCATTCCTTTCCCCTGGAGCACCGTGGCAGAGCATTGTTCCCTCTGCTGATATTAGATCCACCCTTGTAATCTGCTCTTTCCAATAGAACAGGAACCAAGCAGACTTGTAAAGATGTCATTTTGTTCAACTTCACTAGTCTTCTAGGTAACCACTATTAGAAGAGCTTCTTCCCAAGTAATAGAAACCCTTTTCAGGGTGGGCTGGAAACAAATGTATACAGAAGATCTGAGGCCAAAGCAGAGCTTAAAGTCCACCCTTGTCTTTGAGCAAACTACAACAGGCCATTTGCTGGACCCAGCCTAGATTAATTGAATAGCGATGCACCAGCAGACCAATGAATGTGAACATACCTGCTCTTCTAAGTCACTGAATTTGAGGATAGTTTACTATCCAGCATTATTAAAGCAATCACTTTATAACATAGAAATTTGTATCAGAAGTGGGGGCAGCACCATAATGAATACCTAAAATACATGATGTGGCTTGGGAAGGAGGCAGCAGACAAGGAAGAAACTGTAATGGAAAACTGAAAATAGGCCATCCCATGTTATCTCAATAAGTACTTGGCAAAATTTATGGGAATAAGTTGGAAAAGAGAAAATATGCCTAATGAATCTGAAGCACTGGACAAGAAAATGTCAAGGCAGAATATTGATTGTGTAACCTAGTTGCTACTAGCTGAAAAAGGTAGTACAAGACAAGGTTGAGTTTTAAAACAAGCTGACCAATTTGCCAGAAGAATTGAGAATGAATGCAAAAAAACCCTCCAAAAATTCCAGAGCTTGCATGTCTGAAAAGTGAAACTATTTTTCACCTTATCATTTTATCAGTCTCAAGGCAAGAACTAAATTAAGGGTGCGGCTGTCACATCTTTTATAACAACTTCTAAAAGAACTGAAGTGATGCCTAGCCATTCTTTTCCACTGTTCAAAGTACTCCTAGAAACACAAAAGACATGATCCTACACAGGCCTGATGTATCCAAAGTAGTCAAAAGTAGGACGTGAGAGAGAGAGAGAAAGAGAGAGAGAGAGAGAGATGCCTCAAAACGCATCATACATGTAACTTTGGCACATAGCATTGTTTGAAATCAAATCATTCTGAAGTACTTGTACTAGTAAAATATTACCACCATGAGACCTTAAATGTGTGTGATGTAAAAAAGATCTCCAGCTCCTGAAGTTTCTAAATGCAGAAACTTGCAAGTTGCTAAACCAAGAGGTTTTATTCTCAACAGTTCTCTCCAGAGATGGCCAGCCGTGGTGTATTGAGAAGCATTCCTGGAGGCTGGAGTCAAAAGTCATGGAAAACACAAGGCAGAGGAGTCACTCCCAGGAATGAAGGGCCTAACCCAGAGGTCAGCCCACTGGGGTCAAGGCCAGGCCCTGCTGCCAACCGATTTACTCGATGAAGTTACGTTGGAACACAGCCACTCTCAGATGATTTTGTATTCACGCTGATTTCTTCAAAGAAGCTGCAACAAGGTACCATATAACCCACAAAGCCTAATATATTTAGTACTTGACCTTACTTTATGTTTGTCAATTATTAAAAATATCTTCTATCCCCAGGGAATAAAAAAACTAGGCTCACTTGCACAAAAGGACTTCAGAACTGTTCTAGTTCGGTGACTATCATTCTCCCTTCTTCAAATGAGAGCATTTGCCTTTGTTCAACATTACATGTTGGGAGGTTAAAAAGCAAATAACTAAGTGTCTGAGTTGATAGGAGCCATGTCAGGATTTGGAATATTTTTGAAATCCTAGACTTCAAAATTGATGTAGACTGAAAGCAAGATTTAAATGGTTTGAATGGGGTAAGTATATTTTCTGTGTAAAAGAACAGTAAATAAGAGGCCAGATTGTGGTGATTTGTATTATTATTATTCATTTCCCTTCTGCTCCCATGGTAAGTAATAGATGACATGGGATTGGCCAGATGTCTTGCTTTGGCCAAAGAAACAGTACCGGCATGGAAAGAACAGAGGCTTTAAATATGCTTATGTGGTTATCTTGGATCTTGCATTCCTGTGATCTGCTGTAAGAAGAGCATCCCTTCAATCTGCTCCCCAAAATAAACACATATGGAACAGACCTGAACCAAAGATGCAGCCTTAAGCCAAGTCCAGTGAGTCTGGAGCCTGAAGCAGAGCTGCGTAAGGGGAGCCCAGACTAGATCACCCAATTGCAACGACTCTGCAGCCCAATCAGTGACAGCATAGGTAGTCAGTGTTCTCCATCCCTGAAATCTGAGGTTGTTTATCACCTAGCGTTGTTGTAATGATGGCTGACCAGTATATAGGGCTTTTATAAAATGATGAGGTAGCTGGAAACTAGAGATTGCATTTTAGGTTGAAAAATCACAAGACTCCTATTCAAGTCCCAACTCTGCCACTTACCTGACACTTCACTGATCTACGTCACTAAGTCTTGAGGTTTCTTAATTATAAAATGAGGATGATAAAAACCTAAATGAGAAAGTAACTATAAGATTTAATAAGGTAGTATACTTAAATGCTTTGTAAGAAAAATAAAGTATACAAGTATACAGTGTTTTTATTACTCTACTTCCATTTACATTAGTTACCTGATTTATTCTTAATTGATGGTAGAGAAGGAGTTAGGATATTTCTATCGTCTTATCAGAAAGCATGGCCATGCTGGGTCTGGAAAGATAAATATCTACAAGCTATAAGTATTGTAGTGTTTCTATCACTTTTTCTTGGTTTTGTTTATCTGATTTCCAAGTTTTTCTCCAATGAATAGGTGTACGTTTTTAAGAAAGCAAAACCATATAAGGGTAATGTTTTGCAGGCTGACTGTATTACTCAGGCCATTTCTCCTGCACAGCCCTCCCTCCCACACTCTCTCACTCCAGTGAGGACCATGCAGTAATACTGATCATAGCAACCTGACTACCAGACCAAAACATTTTCTGAGCCCACCTTTTTTCTCCAGAATGAGGGGAAAAATCAGACCATTCCACTTTCTGCACAAATCTAAAATCCATGCCAACCCAACCAGTCAACTGGATTTTCGGGAAAGAAGGAACTTCCAGAATACATTTTATTTAGAACTGTGTCCACAAATCATTTGCCATGGGCTCCAATGTGCCACATAATCAGAATCAGGGGTGTCACAACTTGATTATTTTGTGCTCTTGTCAAAAATGTTTTTCTTTCTCCAAAATGCCAAAGGGAAGAGCAGAGGCTTCCTAGAAATGGCTTTAAAGTTACTCTGCCCCCAAGAGTTTTAGCAGTGGGGACACAGACACTGACATCCACCTGCAGAGGGGGAAAAGTTCAAGTCAGTAATACTGACAAGATCTGTTTGCTCCACAAAGCCAGCCAGCACAGGTTCCTGGGGAGGATGATTTAAGAAAGTAATCTACCCACATGGTTCCTCTCAATCCTCCAGCCAAAGAAGCAGACCTTTACCAGAAACCTCTCAGCTTGCTTTGTAACGGGGCAACTAAGCTGGGCAAGAACCCACAGCATGGAACTATTGATCAGATTTCACTTCAGTGCACAGTTGGATCCAGTCTAGGATCTGGTATTGTTGCAATTTCGCCTCCTCCCTAAATTTTACTGAATGAATGCCAGTCCGATTTAAGTTCTGCATCACCACTCATTAGCATCAGAAGCCTGGGATGGAAAACCCTCAGAGGCTTACTGTCTTAGTTATTCTTCTCTAGTTGCCAGGACAAATACCTGACACTGAAAATGAAGGAAGGAAAGGTTTATTTATCTTACAGTTACTGGAGATTTCAGTCCATACTCAGCTGGCTCCAAGGCAGAGCAGCGCATAGCAGAAAATAACCTTTCATGGCTGCAGCAAAGAGCAAGAGCACAAGGGACAGACAGTGGCAGCTCAAGCAGCTGGCTTCTCTTCCCACCTTACATAGTAATGCAAATTACCTGCCCCAGGGTAGATGCTGCATCCACTCCCACAGTAATCAACCACAAACTCCAGAAGCTGCCCCAAGACAGCATGAGGCCTGGGGGGTGGGGGCACACCTGTACACAAACAATAACACTTACACCTATGGGAGGGAGGACACTGCTATCATCCAGACCAGACCTCAGGGGCTCTGGGGGCCACTTGACTGACACATGCTTATCTGTAAAATAAGGCATGGGCAGATGATCTCTAAGACTCTAGTCATATAATTCATCTTGTTACTCAGGGATAACTTACTCAACATTTTGCATGTTTCAACTGTTGTGTAACAACTTTGCTGCATTATCCCATGTCATCCTGAGCATAAGCATGTGATAGTCAATGATTACCTCTATTTTGTGTAAAGAGACCCAGACAAATGGAATAAGGTGCCCAATGCCACATGGAGGTGGATTGGGTTAAGTGAAATAAACCAGACACACATGTGCAAATATCATATAGTCTCCCTAGCATAAGAAGCGAAAAGAAGAAATACAAATGGAAATGTACAACAACTGAAAACAATTGAGTCAGATAAGGCAAAGTGAATGGCATATGCTCCAGGATACTAATCAGCTTTTCTTCTGGATGGTTAACAACCTAAGTTCACAGATCAATTGGAGAAACAGAAGAGCCACAAGGCCAGCCAACATTTTGGCCCTAGCCTTTCAAGGTCAGCAAAGACTCAGGACATATGAGAACCTGTACTGCAACATCATGAAACTCAGTTGAGCTCCAAATTTTCTGAATAAGGAGATTATGGAGCCACAGAGGAAAGAGATTGAAGTTCTATAATGTGCCTGGGGAGAGTCACATGGAGAGAAAACTTTCTCTCAGGCTCTCACGGAGAGCAAACTGGTCAAGCATTGGCCGTGACTCATCCACATGGATGACACAGACAAAGGATCTATAGAATAAGGTACCGGACTACAAGATAAACCCTGAGGGGACTTCACTGACCTCATCAGAAACAAAAGCTGCATCTTTTGGTATATAGGTCTTGCTCTATCTTGGTCTTAACTATCCAGCAGAAAAGTATAAAAATGAGGTGTACAAGGCAGGGCCATAATAATAAGTTAAGCTGTAAATGGCTACAGTTAACAACTTCTTCAGATAACTCACTATTGTTGTGGAATGCTGGACTGTGTTGGATTGTGTCATCAAGTTCAGGCACCTAAATTAGTTGAATGACAATGGAGCACCCATCTTTGACAGGTGTAGGCAAAGGAAGGGGTTAGAAAGGAAGAATCGTTGGATTGTGTTGTTGAGTTCAGGCACCTAAAGTAGTTGAATGACAATGGAGTGCCCATCTCTGACAGGTGTAGACAAAGGAAGGGGGATAAAAAGGAAGAATCATGATGTGCGTGTATGGACAGTACAGTTGGGACAGATAACGCTGTGCTTCTACATAATTCTATGAGAGGCAAGATTTGTACCAATGGTGGTTGGACAGGATATTATGTCAGCTTCTAGTACTATGGACAACCACTAGGAAAATAACAAGGTAGAAAGTATTAATTATTGAATCTTTGATGTAATTCAGGTATAAAAAATAAGATACATAAACAGCCACACTCTCTTAATTTACTGATAAGAAACATATGCTATAATATTGTCTGTAAGTATAATATCATGTAGGCACCGTCTACAATACCAAAACATTATAAAAACAGTTTGCAATGTATTAATTTATCAAATCCATCTTGTCAAGGTATCTTAAAACCCTCTCATTGATATTTGTACTTCAATAAAATAAAAAAATAAAAAAGAAACTTAGGAAACAGTCACAAAGGGTACCAGTCACATCCCAAATCTGTGGCAGTTTAGGCCACCTATGAGAAATCATCTGAGATGTCAAGAAAAGGACATTGTTCAAGGAGCTCTGGGAACTGTCAAAACTTCTACCATTTTCTGGACCATGACTCAGAGGCTTCTATTAATTCTTCCAGTATTTAAAGGCATGTTTGGGTCTGGCTGAATAGCTCAGCGGATTAAAGAACCTGCAAGCAAGCACAGAGACTGGAGGGGTTCTATCCCCAGGCCTGCTGTGCCAGCTCTGCCCTGGGGCATGTGGAGGGCAATTGAGACTGGGCATGGTGGTGCGCGTTCATAATCCCAGCTCTTGGAGGGCTATAAACAGGTGGATCACTGCAAGTCTGAACTAGTAGTAGAACCTTCCCTAAAATTAAAAAGTAAAGGCATGTTTAAGGAAGGCCAAGAGGAGTTTCAGCAGATAACAGAGTTACAGCTTCTGGAGGACTTAGAACCTCATGCATGGCCTCCAACACCCAAAGGAAGTAAATACGAATGGCACTAACCAAAGAATTGGGGTCAGAATAAAAATATTTTTAGTCAAAACAGAACAGATGTAATTTTAAAAGAAAACAGAAAAAATCAGTAAAACTCTAAAACCTTTTTTAAAATTGTGCCTGAATTTTTTCAAAGTGATAAATAGCAGTGAAATCACATGCTGTACTGAACAGAGTTACAGCTTCGCGTGGTCCTTAGAACTCACAAGTAATAAACATACACATTTTGAAAAGAGGGACTCTGAGCTCAGGTTTAGAAAGCAAAAAAAAAAAAAAAAAAAAAAAAACACTGAGGAGTTCGGCAGTAGGAAAGAGTAGGATTAATTAACTGCATGCAAAGTAAAGAGATCTCTTCTAGACTGGATGACCTTAAACCCAAGACAGTAAAAGAATGAAGAATGAGATGTTGAAGAAATTGAGTGGTTTTTAATTGTCTCAGAGAGAAATCAACAAGTGGAAATCCAAGATTTCTTTGGCCCATGCACATGTGTGTGTGTGTGTGTGTGTGTGTGTGTGTGTGTGTGTGTGTGTGTGTGTGAAAGGAAGAATTTTTTGGTAACAGAAAAATAGAAATCAGTGGCACTAGGTGCTGCTATTGTCACAGTGAGAGGAAGTCCCATTACACCTCTTAACAAAGAAGCACAGTGAGCCCTCCTATTAGTACTGGGCAAATGATCTTCCAGATAGGCCGAAGTCTAAACCACACAAAAGGAGCCAGGCCATAGAAAGGCAGTTTGCTCTGAGGCAAAATGACATTTTTCATGCTTAAATTACTCATTCCCTCCTCTACCATTACCCCCTTTGAAATGCTAAATTGTTTGCGCAGTGGACATTATGGAAAAATAGGCAGGTAGAAATTTAGATTTGGTAGAAAGAGCAACACCATCTGCATTCCTCTGCCTGTCCGAGCTCTGCTGATGGTCTCGGCCATCTCCCTCCTGCTGTCTGACTTCTTCTCTGAATTAGGCTCCCAGGAAATGCTGCCGGTCCATTTCTGTCCTGAGTTGAATTGAAACATCTGCTGAAACAGCCCCAGGCCCTCTGTAAACCTGGTCAAACAGCGCTCGCCAGCTCTGACCAGCAAAGCCAAGCTCTGCACGCAGCCCCCTGACAGCAGAATGGGTCCAGGAGCGCGCACAGGGGGTGTAGATGAGCCAGACATGTGGAAAAGCCATTTTGAATGATTTCCTTGGCTGCTTCTAAAACAGCTGCTTCCTACCCTCCCCATCTCTGAAGATCATATCCACCCAGACCTCCAAAATGTTAATGTCATGTAACAGAAACATTAAAATTTAAAACCCTACACAGGGCATGAGGGAGGAGGCAGGGTCTCCAGGAGGCCTTGTGTGTTTTTGTCAGTCCTAGGATTATACCTCTGGGTTTTTAAGAATCTGTGAAAGGATTTAATGCGGTAACAGAAACGGAGATGGGAGAAGAGATAACAGGTTAAAAAGAGGAAGACAAGACAGGAGGAAGAAAGGGAGGGAGGAAAGGAGGGAGGGAGTAAGGGAGGAAGAGAAGGATAGAGGGAAGAAGGGAAAGAGGGACTGAGGGAGGGAGGAAGAGAGAAGGGAGTTAACCGGAGGGACTGAGAATTTTCAGCCTGACTCACAATATTCCCTTTGCTTTGAGCACAGTAACACTGCCACCTAGAGGCCTAACAATACTTTCTTGCATTTAGACACCAATGTGCAAGACATTTATTTGTGTAAGTTCCTTTAGAGATTTGAAAAGGGGAAGTATCTGATGGGGGTGCTGGCAAACCATCCAGACTTCAGCACCTAACCATTTCAAAATCCTAGCATCAATTAGGCACCTACTGTGTGCCGTGCACTCAGCAAAGTGCTAAGAGCACAAACAGGTAAGACTAGTTTATCTGCTTGATCTCTGTCTAGGAAGGAGACTGACATGGTATAAGTAACACAGACTATGGGAACTGCCCTAAATGCTCAAGTATGTTGTGCACACAGCAGAGGTGAGGGAGACGTTAATCCTGACCACAGGGGTTGGGGGAAGAACATGATATAGAAATACAGAGGTGCAGTCAAGTTGAGCTGGGCACAGGGAACCTGGACATTATTGGACACCAGGAATGCCGCGCACAAGTGGATTACAAGGAATATGGGTATTGTCCACAGGAGATTGATGTAAAGGAACAATAAAGGCCAGAAAGATCCACTGAGCCAAACTGTAGATAGTTTTGACTTTGAGCCCAAAAGACTTTTTAAATTCCACAAGGAGAGCGCTTTGTATCTGCTTCCCACTGCGATATCAGTGCCCACAAGAGTTAGGCACTTCTTAGTTGCTCAGTTAGCATCTGCGCAATGGATGACTATGACAGGGAGTCCATGAAGGTTGTGGAAAGAGAGAATAATTGAGTAAGATTTGTTTTAGAAATCTGCAGGGATGGAAAAAGTTAGAAGGTGCCATTAGGTGTTTATTGTCAAAGCTTAGTTAATGCGGACCTGACCCAAATCACATCCTGAAGGGTCTGAGAAGCTCGGAGGGCTACACGTGCGTGGGCCGTCAGCACTTGGTGTGGGAGATAAACCCGGGTGGCGGCACCGGCCACGTGAGGGCACGCAGGAGGAGCCATTTGTGGAACAAGATGAGTTCAGCCTCTGGGAGTGGAACCTCCTATTTCTGGCATAATAACCAAGTGGAGCCGCCCCAGCGGGCAGTTAGGATACAGGGCGCAGGCAGGGGTGGGGAGGGTCTTGGCGCCCGCCCTCCAGCTGCCTACAGGCTCCAGGCGCGCACTCACCGGGTTGGATGCTACCGGCACATTTTTGTTCATCCCAGTGGTGGAGATAAGGTGTCCCTGCAACCACGCTAAGCCTAAACTGCACCCTATGCTTCAGTCAAGCCAGCAGGAGGGTGGCTACAACCTCAGCATTTACCTCTGGAAAATGCAAAGCACTATCAATCAGATTTGAACCAACGAAGTCACGGAAAGTGCTGAGCCCCAAGAGCGGAATCAGTAGTTCACAGCAAGCGGCAGAGTGAACCAGGTTAAGGTTCAAAACCAGCTTCATCATCTCTGTGACCTTCACCAGGAAAACTGGCCTCTGCTCGTCTCGGTGTGCTCCTCTCGTCAACAGGGAGAGTATTATTTGTGATTCTTGTCTCACAAGACCAAAATGCACCCTCACTAGTCTGATAAGCTGTAAGTCAAATCACAAATGTATATAATTCATCACATGGAACACTGTCTGGAAAAATCCCTGAACTTCTTCAAGATACTGTGGTTCTAGGTCTGTATGTATCATTTTAATATGCTTTGCCTCTGAGAAAAGGAATCTTCTCTGACCCCACTTAAGAAATTCCTCCATTGTCACCCTTCTGTGTTCCAGACATGCTTTCATCGTAGCACACTGCCTTTATTCCGTCTTCAATTGAGATTTAAAAAGACGCCTTTGAAACTCCCCAGCTAGTGGAACCGCTCGGGAATCAAAGCACATTTGTTCTCTCTTCCACATATCCCCCCACATGGCTGACCAATCAAACTCACACTGTTAATCAGAACTGAAAGGAAATGGACCATTATTTAAAGGAGACAACGATAACCATCATGGGGAAATAGGAGCAAATAAGATGATTTGATTTCTGACACACAAAAGGAGGTTTTTTTGTTTGCTCTTTGCCTCTTCTAATTCCTCTCTAGAACATACCTGCAATGAAAAGCCAGCAACGGACAGCTGGTGGTTTCTGCCTGTAGCTACCAGCCCACCTCCACATCTGCGCATGCTGGGGGTGCAGGGGTGTCACAGCTCACTGGGCTGGAACCGAGGGAAATGGCATATGATGTGACTTTCTTCAGCCTGATTTACAGAACAATACAGAAAGTCTGTTTCCGTGCAGAGCAGATGACTGGCAAGCATTTACCTTCAACTTGAACTCCTAAGAGACCAGGCACCCACTGTCCTGTGACGAGCCATCCCACCAGTGGACAGGGCAGTTCTTGAACAGGCTCTTCTGGGTTTCACCTCCTGAGACTTCACCCACTTTTCTCAGGACTTCTCTCTGGCCATACACAAAACGAGTCTCTTTGTCCTCTTAACCTTCTGTCCTCTGAACCAAGCAGCTCTCTGTTTTTCAAGATGCTTTTACATGATAGATTTTTGCTGTCTCAACACATTTCTAAATAAAAACCACATCTCCAAAAAGGATCTGAGATCTCATTGTTATTGTAAACCCAGATGGCTCCTGTGGATTAACTCTCCAAAGTACAACGTGGTAGTGGATGATTATTAAGGGGCCTCACTCTACAGAAGGGCTGCATCTCCATGTGAGATTTCCTGAGCTCTAGCAGTCATGAGGCTGATTGATGAACTATTTCATAGGACTACAGCTCCTCTGAGGCAAACATCCATGGCCACAATTTATAGAGGAAGGTTTAGACATTTTCACCTTATTTTAAACAGAATGCAATAGCAGCCCCCTGGCCCTTCCCTTTTCTGCTTCTGCCACCTTGTTTTCTTGCTGAGTCTGATCCTGGAGACAAGAACTCAACAACAAAGGCTCTGTCTTGGTTACTTTTTCTCTTGATGCTGAGACAAAATTCCTGACACCCAAAATTAAGACAAGGAAGTTTTATTTGACTCACAGTTTGTGAAAGTTTCAGACCACAGCCAGCTGGCTCCAAGGTAGGAAGGCACATGGCACGGGCCAACAGTCCAACGTGGCAGAAGTCAGAAAAAGCAATGAGGGCAAAAGGGGAAGAGCAGCAGCCTCTTTCCCTCCCTATACCGTGTACAGGCCACCTGCCCAGGGTGGAGGGAGCACCTATACCCATAATCCCAGCACTGGACCATAAATCTATCATATGCTCTAGAAGCTAGAAGCCTGCCCCAGGATGGCATGAGGCTTTGTGGGGACATCTAGACACAAACCACACCAGGCTTTCTCCATTCTCACAAACCCACTAAATTGAATCCTCATCATCTCTCTCATTCCCTGTGGAGCCACCATTCTTTGTTTGGGTTGCTGCCTCATAACTCTGCTCAAGTCCTGATTATGTTTAGAAACCTTCTATGATTTCTAAATTATTGGATTTTAAAAGTACACAGAACTCTCGAGCATAGTCTTCAATGTTCTTCAACATATAGCCATACCAGATCTCTCTAGCATATTCTCTCTGGACTTTTGACCAGAATTCTACCAGGAAGAAGATTGCACATGCACTAAAAGATAGCTATGTAGAGTTCACCTGTGGAATTCTGTATGGTGATGTGAGGAGTACAAACACATGAGCAGCAGAGTGCCAAAAGCCAGCAAACATCTCTTACTTTCCTGAAGGAGCAAGAGCCAGGTGAGTGCTATCAAGTGACCCAAAGCAGCTGGAGTGGGAGCTGGACCCAAGCAAGATGAGCCTCAGATAGAAGTCTGATTAGAGGACTAGCCCCTGCCAAAGCCTTGGCCTTCAAAGGGTGAGAGAAGGGTGCTGAGGGGACAGAGAATACAGCATCCAACTCTCCTTGCTCTGACAGCTTGCCATGCCCCGGACAGGAAATCTCAGTGCAAGGAAGGGGATGATCCATCCATAGAAGCCAGCCTCCTAGAGTACAGAAGAAGGACAACAAAGGCAAAGAACTGATAGAGACAAGAGGCACTGGGAGAATTACCTATACGTTCTACTACTTGTATCCTATCCTCAGCCAAATGCCTGCGCTCACTGTTGTATAATCACAAAATCCCCTGATCTTGTGCTTTGCCCACACCAGCTCCACCCTCTACAACATCCTTCCCTGCACAGAAGAGTTGTTCAGGGCCTTTGGCGAGGAGCCAAGGGTCGGTCACCCATTCATTCAGATGACTCTCTGCATGCCTGGTCCAGACAGATTTACTTGGTGGAATGATTTAATACAAGGGAGGAGCACAGCTACTGTAGGCAAAACTCCAACATGGGGCTGATCATATGGAGGGATACTCAAAGAAAATCCGTAGAAGCTCTCAATATATTCTGTTCATTAAAAAAAAAAATAAAAAGGAAAAGCAGGGATGGGGAGATGACTCAGTAGAATAAGTACTTCCCTGGCAAGCTTAAGAGCCTGAGTTCAATCCCCAGTTCTGCAAAAAGAAGGAAAAACAATTTCTAGAAATAGAAATGTGTGTCTATGTACAGTGACTTTGGTCCCCCCCATTTCTTGCAGTACCTCTCACATCATAGATCAGGGGATAAGAACGGAAACAGTAGGGAAACTAAGGCTTCAGGGCCTCGGACCTCATAGGTAGAGGCCCTGCCCCAGGTGCCAGGCTTCTTGGATCTCTGACTAGAACAATAAGGCTGGCTTTGTACTTAATGATTTTTTCAGAGTAAAGGTTTTCCTCCCTGCACAATTCTTGCCTTTTGTCAAGGGAAAGAAAAGAAGAAACAACCCAGAGTGAATCCCTTGCAGTGGGAGGTTTGCAGGCAGAAGATTCAGACAGGAGCTCACATGAGTTGTTTGTCTAAAACCTACCTCTGTTGCACAGAGGTGGAGGCTTCCACCCCCATGCATCAGTGGCACCTTGGGAGCTGGGACTTGGTTTTCTGCTTCTGGGAGGGCGGGAAAATCACATTTTCTTCAAGGACAGTATGTGGGGCAAGGTGGAGGTTACCCAGGCATGATGGATCTAGAGAGCTAGCAATGCTCCGGCTACCATACAGGAGCAATGCGGTCAGAGACAAAAATCAGGAAGGCTCAGGAGGAATCTCTCCTTTATGCATTCAGTGAATGTTTTCACTTAGCCTAGCAAAGCATCAAAGATCATGCGCATGCTGGGGGTGCAGGGGTGTCACAGAGCAGATGACTGGCAAGCATTTACCTTCAACTTGAACTCCTGAAGAGACAGAATGGGTTCAAGTTTTATCTATACCATGAATGAGTTATGTGACCTTGAGCCATCAGGGTAATCTTTCTGTGTGTCTTTGCTGAGGCCTAAATTAATTAATTCATGTTAAGCGATTTGCACATACCTAGCACATGGTGATAGCTCCCAAGAAAAATCAGCTGTTTGGCTAACATATGTAATAGTGGTAGACACAGGTAAAAAAAAAAAAAAAAAAACAAAAAAAAACACATGTGGGCCTTCTTTTCAAAGAAGATGACTAACGATGATAATAGCTAACATTTGTTGGCAATTGACTAAACACCAGGCACTGCTGTATCACTTACATGTTTTACCATCATTTAATCCTCCTGATATTTCCACATTTGTATAAGGACATTAGGATGAAAACTAGGTATATAATTTGGTCAAGGTTATTTACCCAGTAAGTGCCAGGGGTTAGAATTGAAGAGTAGCAATAAAAAGTAAACCAAAAATAATTCCTGATTAGAGTTGGTGAGGAAAGCTATCAAGAAAATGAAAGGTGTGCAGTGGCAGAGCTCAGAGAAGGCCCCACTAGAAAGGGTACTCAGGAATGCCGAGGCAATCCTACATGCAAAGAGCACTTGAAAAAGACTCTAGGCAGAGGGGCCAGCACAGAACTTCTGGGATGCTCAGGGGTCTGAAAGAGGCTAGAATGGCTGGAGCAGGTGAATGGAGAGGAGAGAGGAGTAAGAGGAACCTGGAACACAGGCAGAGCCTGAGCATGGCAAGACCTGGTAAAGCCCTGAGCAAAATTGACAGGAAACTGCTAGAGGGCTTGATAAAGAACAGTGACCTCACCCACATGTTTGCACAGAGTGAGCCATCAATAAAAACCCAAGGGCCCTTAAAGGGTAACTGTCATAGTGTTTAGCTTGTCCTAGACAAAGAATATGCTCTGTGGCCATTAAGGAATAAAGTCATCACTTCTATCCCCAGATAGAATTTAACACAATAGAAACTTTTTTGTGTTTTCCACTACCATTGTCTTCAAGCTTGCCAGAGGCCCTGGGATCACCATGACTCCATTGGGACTCCTCCAGGCAAAGGGTTTGCCTCCTGAGACCTATGCTCAGTAGGACAGCACAGTACCTCAGCCATGAGGCTCCCGTAGCACCTACGGAAAGCCTGACTCTAAGCATCCAAGAAAAAGAGGATGTGCAAGTATCCCCAAGGGCTTTGAGAAGGATGAAGGAGTGGTCATGGGAACTGTATATTGGACACAAGGAAGAGTTCATGAAGCTTCTATTGCTTGGACAGCCAGTGGGGGATGGTGAGCATCCACTGGTGCCTTCTTTGAGTGTCTGGAACCTTGGTACACTACTAGGAAACACTGAGATACACACAAAAACTTTGAGGAAGCCAGCCACATCACCTATAGTGAGCCCGGGGAAATAAAAGCAAAAAGTACTATCTCAGCACTATTTCACAGACAAGTAGAAGAGCAATTATAATGTGAAATTATTGGAGACAGGATAAAAGGCTATAGAGGATGAGTGAAAGAGCTATGGAGGTACTTAAGGTGGGCATTTAACACAGGGTGAGGGCAAGCTGTCAGGGAAGAAAGGTGGAGAAGGGGTACAAGGAGAGCAGGCATCGTGTGCAGGATAGGAGAGCATTTCCCAGGCACTGGAGGAGCTGAGGGCATTTGGAGCACTGAGTCGGTAAGAGACAAGAGTCAGGCCCACGTCAAGAAAAGATTTTATGCTAAGAAATGAGGATTCTTTGCACATGCTTTAGAGGGACCTGAAATTTTTAAGAAAATGAATAATGGTCATACTTCATATTAGAAAAGGAACATGAAAGGGAAAGGGTTGAAGGAGGACATTCTGGGACAAAATCATTGTAGTAATTCAGATAAGAAATAAGGAGAGTGTGAGGCACTTAAGGCAGGGCAAAGGAGTTGGAAGGGAGGAGGATCTGGCAAGACAAAAGCAAGGAGAAGTCAGTAGACTATTGTGAGCAAGTATATTTGGTGGGAAGACAGAAAAGCGTTAATTTTCCTCCCATGTACAGGAAGTTACATCAGATCATACAAGACTTTCTATGCCACCCTGGACTGACATGCTAGGCAGTAGAAAAGCACTAAAATGTTTGGAGTGGCAGAGTGAAAGATCACAGCTGTTGCATATGCCAGTAGTCTGTATAACATTCGTTGGAACATAAACAGTGCAGAGGAAAAGATAAGTAACGATGTTTGCAGGACTGTCTACTGAGGAAGGAAGGGCCTGAACAAGGACCGTTAACCTTGAAAAGCTGGGGCACAGTCAGCAAAACCAAGCAAGGTATTTGTGATCAAGAAAAGTGTTGAAGAGCCGGGCGTGGTGGCGCATGCCTGTAATCCCAGCACTCGGGAGGCTGAGACAGGAGGATTGTTGTGAGTTCGAGACCAGCCTGAGCTACAAAGTGAGCTCGAGGCCAGCCTGAACTGCATAGTGAGACCCTGTCTCAAAAAGACAAAAAAAAAAAAAAGAAAAAAAT
>PVKA01033910.1:0-23937 GCA_004027165.1 Ctenomys sociabilis | reverse complement strand
GATTCGATGAATTAATACATTGCAAACTGTTTTCATAATGTTTTGGTATTGTACAAGGTGCATACATGATATTATATTTACAGATATTATTTTAGCAGATATCTCTTATCAGTGAATTAAGAGTGTAGCTGCTTACTTATCTTATTTTTTATACCTGAATTATATCAAAAATTCAATAATTATTTACCTAGTGGATGACTATAATACTAGAAGCCAACATAATATCCTGTCCAACCACCATTAGAGCAGATCTTGCCTCTCATAGAATTATGTAGAAGCACAGAGTTATGTATTCCAACTGTACTGTCTATACACACACATCATGATTTTTTCTTTCTACACCATTTCCTCTGTCTACACCTGTCAAAGGTGGGCACTCCATTGACATTCAACTAACTTAGGTGCTTGAACTCGACACCACAATCCAACACAGTCCAGCATTCTACAACCATAGTGAGTTATTCAAAGAAATTGTCGACCATATCCATTTACAGCTCAGCTTAATATTATGTTCTCAAGATGTATACTTCATTTTTATACTTTTCTGTTGGATGGTTAAGACCTAGATAGAGCAAGACTTATATATCAACATATGAACTTTATATTTCCTATGTGGTCAGTGAAGTCCTCTCAGAGTATATCTTGTAGTCCTGTACATTATTCTGTAGTTCCTTTGTCTGTGTCATCCATGTGGATGAGTCACGGCCAATGCTTGACCAGTTTGCTCTCTGTGAGAGCTTGAGAGAAAGTCTTCTCTTCATGTGACTCTCCCCAGGCACACTTTAGAACATCAATCTCTTTCCTCTGTGGCTCCATAATCTCCTTGTTCAGAAAATTTCTAGCTCACCTGAGTTTCATGATGTTGCAGTACAGGTTCTCCTATGTCCTGAGTCTTCGCTGACCTTGAAAGGCTAGGGCCAAAATGTTGGCTGGCTTTGTGGCTCTTCTATTTCTCCAACTCTGACTTGTGATCTTAGGTTGTTAACCATCCAGAAGAAAAGCTGATTAGTATCCTTCAGCATATGCCATTCACGTTGCCTTATCTGACTCAATGGATTTTACTTATTGTACGTTACCTTTTGTATTTCTGCTTTTCACTTGTTATACTAGGGAGACTATATGATATTTACACATGTGTGTCTGGTTTATGTCACTTATGAGTATATGTTCAAGTGGCATCCACTTCAGTATAAATGCTTCAAACTTATCATTCTTAATAGCTGAGTAATACTCCATTATATGGAAATACCACATCTTTTTCAACCATTCCTCATGTGATGGACATCTTGGTTATTTCCAAGATTTTGCTATCAGACATTGCGCTGCTATAAACATAGGTACACATACATCTCTATGATACAATGTATGCAGATCCTTTGGGAATATTCCCAGTAAGGTGATAGCCAGCTTGAATGGGATTTCTAGTCCTACTATTTTGAGGAGTCTCCACACTGACATCCACAATGGTTGTACCAGTCTACATTCCCACCAGCAGTGGAGAAGCGTTCCCTTTTCCCCACAAACTCTCCAACATTTGTTGTTGGTTGATTTCCTTATGATAGCCATTCTTTCTGGAGTGAGATGATATCTCAGTGTTGTTTTTATTTGCATTTCACGAATGGCTAGGGATGTGGAGCATTTTTTCATATATTTATTCACTTCTTTAATTTCGTCCTCTGAGAAGTATGTATTCATCTCTGATGCCCATTTCTGAATTGGGTCTTTAAATTTGAGGGCCCTGTTATATCTTAGTTCTTTATAAATTCTAGACAGTAGTCCTCTGTCTGATTGCTTATTAGTTAGGATTTTTTCAGAGTTTGTGGGTTGTCTTTTTACTCTGTTGACAATTTCTTTTGACATGCAGAAGCTCGTTAAGAACAGTTGATCCTATTTGTTGATTGTTTCAAGAGCTTCCCATGCGAATATATGTTTCCAGGAATGAATTTTGAAAAATTTCTTCCCTTTCAATTTTTTAAAAGAGTTTCAGCAGTAGTTTCTTTCTATGTGTTGTGTTAAATTAAGAACATATCTAAGAAGGACTAGGCTCTTTATTGTTTTCAAAATTAATATTATTTATTTATTTATTGGCAGAACCGGGGATTAAACTCAAGCCTTTGCATTTACCAGGGAAGCACTTATTCTACTGAGCCATCTCCCCAGCCCCTTATTTTTATTTTTAAGGAATACATTAATAGTAGAAAAAAGCGAAGTAATAGTAATTCAAAATGTTTTCTGGATTGCATGATATTATCTTCAAATTAATTGTTTATGTTACAAGATAATCATGCAGAATTGTTAGCAAAAAAGAAAGCAACAAAAAGTTATACAAAATATAAAAACATTAAAAATAAGAATAAAAAGGAAAAAAAACTATGTATAAACTATTCTTTTCAAAAGATCAGCAGAACCTTTCAGGACAGTTATCCAAATTATCCTGCATATATACTTAAATATATATTTTTCTATACTTTCATTGCACCTCTTACTCATCACAGTTTTTCTTTCTCATTGAAAATGTTCTTTAAATATATAATTAAATTTTATAATTCATTGGTTGATATTGGTTTATTTAGAATTTTTCCATCTTCTTGATTTATTTTTGGCAATTCAGTTACGTTAAGGTATCCACATTTCCTTTAAATTTTCCATCTTTTTAGAACATAAGTCTGTTAGTATTGATGATCTTCTGGATTTCTGTCTGATATTCTGTGATTTCCCCCTTTATATTTCTTTTTGTTTGGATTCATGATTTTTTTTTTCCTTTTTCTGATGAGGTTCACTAACGGTTCATCCATTTTATTTGTTCTTTCAGAGAACCAACTTTTTGATTCATTGCTTCTTCATATTATTTTATTAATCTCTATTGCATTAACTTCTCACTTTGTAATTTCCTTCCACATATGTGTTTGGCTTTAATTTGTTCTTTTCCTAGAAATTTGGCTTTCCACATTAGGCTGTTCATTTGAGTTCCTGATTTTAATGTACGTCAGATCCATGTGTGTAAACATCATATTATCTCGCTAATGTGAGAACCTGAAAGAATAATAAAAATCTAAAAGATATAACAGATTCTGTGAAAAGAAAAGAAACTGTTCACTGGGAAGGAAAAACTGGGATGAGGAAAAGGAGAAATGAAAGAAGTGAAAAATATATTTAGGTATTTGTATAGAATAGCTTGGATAATTGTATTGTTGATTTCTTCTGGCCTTATGAAAGGAGCTATTAATGCTGAAATTTTTTTTAACTCTTATTTTTTTCCTGTTTTGAACTGATAACTGTTATTGTTTTGTTTTTTCTTTAAACAAATATTACATATTTATATTTCATAATATGAACGATTAATTTGAATATAGCATCATGTAATACAGCAACCATTGTCCAACTCTTATTTTGTTCAGTGAAATCTTACATCATTTCTTTTTTTGATTTATAAATTTATATGTGTATGTCATTTTATTTGTCAATTTTTTCCATAATTTTAATGAAAAACAAATAACAGTGAGACTTAATTTTTTTCATAATTTTATTGAAAAACAAATAGAAATGAGACAGTTTCAAAACCAATTAGTAGGAGAGTTTTCAATAATTAACACATTTCATATCATTGTCTTCTTAGTGGATATTTATAGTACAAGATGCAGACATGATATCCTGTCCATAAATATTATTAGCACAAATTTTTATATTTATTGAATTAAGAGAAAGTAGCTATATATCTATCCTATTCTGAATATACAGATACAAAATGATCCTTCATTTGTATCCCTTTTTTTGTTTAGTTTTGTCAGAGATTCCACTGTCATTTAAATAGTGTAGGTGCGTGGATTCAGCAAAGTATTCCAATACAGTCCAATAGTCCATAATAGTAGTGAGTTATCCATAGGGCTGACAATGTCAGAAGTTGTTGACTTGAACCTTTTACAGCTCAGCATATTAATATTTATGTTATTGCTAATGTCTTTTTCTATCACAATTTTGTATTATTTAAAAGTGAAAAGATAATGACATAAAAACAGACATATATACAATTTGAACAGAAAAGAGAACCTAAACATCAAGCCATATAGTTATACCTAGCTGACTTTTGATGAAGATGTTTAAAACTTGTATTGGAGAAAGTACAACATTTTCAATAAATGATAGTATGAGAATTGTGTATCCTCACTCAGAAGACTGAAGCCAGACCCCATATTAAATCAGATCTTTATTTTACAAAAATAAACTCAACTATACTTAAGAATTAATGTAAAATTTGAAGATATAAAACTGCTTGAAAGAAAAATGTAGGGAATACTCCAGGATATAGGCATATGAAAGGAATATTTTGGAGAAGACTACCATAGCTCCAGAAATAAAAGCCATAATAGACAAATAGGATTATGTGAAATTACAAAGTATTTGCACATCAAAGGAAATGATGAATAGTGAAGACGGTACCTACACAATGGGGGAAAATGTTTACATAGTGTAATCTGGCAATGAATTAATATTTAGAATACATAAGGAACTCAAATCTATAGCAAAGAATCCAAATAAACTGATATTAAAATAAATCAATTAGCTGAATAGACATTTCTTAAAGAAGACATACACATGGCTAAACTGATATGGCAATATCTTGGTACTCAATTACAGTAATTGGCTCCAGAAAGTGTGACAAGTGTAACAAAGGATGAATACAAACAAATTATTTTGGTTGGAAAGGGTAGTGCGATGTGAGCAAATGGATGTGAATAATTCCTGTGTGCACAGAGAACCAAACAAAGGAAAAAAATGGAACAAATGTTTCATGTCAAAATATGTCAAGTAAGAAATTTAAAGTGTTTCAAAGCACTTGGGTATCAAGTTATAATTAGATGAAAAATGTACAGCATCACTAATCTTCAGGGAAAGGTAAATGAAAACCACAGTGAAATGTCAATTCATACCAGTAAGAATGGATAATTTCAGGAACATTAAAGATAAATACTGACAAAGAAATTGAGAAAATCACATTCTGGTACATTGTTGATTAAAACATATACTGGTACAGCCATTATAGAAAGCAGTATTAAGATTTCTCAGGAACACTAGAAATACAACTACAGTATTATCTAGCAGTAAAACTATTTGGCATATATCCCAAGGAAAAGGTATCAGTATATTGGAGAATCATTTGTAGACTCACTTCAGTATAGCACTATTCTTGAAAGCATAGATATGAAAACAACCTAACTGTCTATGCATTAAGGAATGCAATCTGCATGGCTGACTCTGACAAGGTATCTACAAAGTGCTGTACAGGGTTGCAGGATAAACCCTGAGGGTACCTGACTAAACTAATCTGATACAAAAGTTATATTTCTTGTTATATAGGTTTTGCTTTAACTTCATCTTCACCATCCAGCAGAAAAGTACTGAACTGTGAATGGCTCAAGTTAACAACTTCTGTGGATAACCCACTTCTATTGTGTACTGCTGATCTGTGTTGGATTGTTCTAATATATATATCCCTGTTTTGAAAATCTGTAACATATATATTGTTGTATGTTACCCTGTTTATGTCATTTTTTCTGTTTGTTTTTGCTATTTTTCACTCTTCAAGTTAAAATACAAATAAATAAATTAAAAAAAGAAAATGTGGCACATATTCACAGTAGAATAATCTTTATGTAACATATGAAATATTATCATATATTGTTACAAAAGCAATGAGAATAAAAGTGCAACTATCTTAAGTGAAATAAGGTGTGTATAAAAAGACAAGTATTTCATGATCTCATACATGAAATCAAAAATTAGGTCTCATAGAAATTGAGTGTAGAATAGTTGTTTCCAGGGCTTAAAAAGAGAATGGGTGTGTAGGGGCTTTGATCTTCCTTACATAGAAAAGTGACCATGAGATGGATGAAGAAGTTAAGAAGTAGAGGGAAAGCACATGAAAAAATTGAGATATGTATATATTCCAACTCCAGTGTAAACATTGTGTTGCAAACATGTACTAATAAAGTCTTATTTTAAAAAGTAACTAAGAAAATAAAGATATGGCTACCAAGATCCAACATGGCTGATTAAAGTAGAAGTTACTTTAGTGATGCCCAGAGAATTTGCCTGAAGCCACACTTATTTTGTAGTGGAGGAGATTCTTATACATTTAGGCAGAAAATTAATCATTTATATATATATCAAACCAAATACTGGAGTATTTAATTGGGGAAAGGGAGTCCCCATGGCTGCTCTGTCTCATTCCAGACCTCAGAAATGCATCCTAAACCACCTAAAGAAATGAGCAAAAGCAGGAAAGGCAGGACTCTTGGCAGACTGAATATACTGGTTCATTCTTCCCCTTGCCTATCCTCTAAACATTGTCAAACATTGCATCCCTGTGGTATCCTCAAAAGCACATGACATAGGCAAAGAAGGTTCTTCTCTACTCTTAGCAGGAAGAAGTTAAACAAATTAATAGCACCTGCATACTTCCATGAGCACAACTCTGTCTTGACAATTCCCACAGATCATCACTGTTGAGGAATCACACCTACCAAACATCTGGACCCCAACCATCATGCAACTGCACCTATTGATTCCTTTGTATACCCTCCAGTGGCACTTATGTGTGGGGTCTTTCATGGAGCCCCATTGGTACGCACTTACTGACTCCATCAATATGCTTTGGCCAGGGAGTTGCTAAGCTATGTTCATAGACAATGTCATGTTCTCTCTGCTGTCTGGGGGGAGTGGGAGCTCTTTAGAATGAGTAAGTTGAATTTTAAGTGTAAGGAAAAATGAGAAATTTTCATGGGTTCCTGTAATTAGATGACAACTAAACTTTATGTCATAGTTGTGAGTTGTGATTGTGGGAACTGCATGTATATTCTCTTGTTAAGAGAGTTTGGTCTAGTTTTCTGCCAGATTTATGTTGTTGTGTTCTGTTTGGTGTTTTGCTTCATTTTATTATTTATATGTTTTATTTGGCATAGTTATATATTTTTACTTCTTGTTTTCCTATTTCATTTCTGCAAACTTCTATTGCAATACTATTTTCTTATTTTTTTTTTACTTATTTCTCCCATGTTTTAAATTCTTCTCAAGTGTTTTATTTTTATATTCTTTTCTTTCTCAGTGACTTCTATCTTCCTCATAATAACTTTCTGTCCCCTCTATTCCCTTTGCTCTACCTTTTCTTTCTCAGCCCCTTCCTTTGACTCTTTACAATTGCATAAATATATCAAGAAGTTCCAACAACCTGATAATTTCCTTTTCACAAAAATGTACCTTCCTCCTTCTATATTCTGTCTTTACACTCAGTATAGCTTCTTAAAATTCTCAACACTAATCCTTCTTTTCCCTAAAACGACCTAATAGGTCTTTTTTAATTTTTCCCTATTATTATATACTTTTATTTTGCTCTTCATTTATAATTTTGGTTTCTCACATAAGAGAAATCATGAGATATTTAAAACTGTCTAGGAGGGAAAACATTCTCTCAGGCTTTCACAGAGAGCAAATTGGTCAAGCAACAGCTGTGGGCTGTGACTCATTCACATGGCTAACACTTACAAAAGATCTACGAACTGCTGTACAGGGTTTCAGGGTAAATCCTGAAGGGATTTGAGCGACCTTGTCAGATAGAAAAGTTACATTTTTTGTTTTATAGGTCTTACTTTACCTTGGTCTTAACCATCCAGCAGAAAAGTATAAAAACGACATATAAAAAGTAAAGACATATTAATCTGCTGAGCTGTAAAAGGCTCAAGTCAACAACTTCTGACATTGTCAGGCCTGCAGCTAACCCGTTACAGTTATAGACTACTGGACTATATTGGATTACTTTGCTGAATTAACACACCTACAATATTTGAATGTTAATGGAATACTCAACTCTGTCAAAATAAGCAAAAAGGAGGATAAAAATGAAGGACCATTTTGTAGTGAAAAAAATATACATCTGTATATACAAAACAGAATAGATATACAACTACTTTCTCTTATTTTAATGAGAAGAAAGATTCGTACTAAAAGTGGTTAGACCAGACATCATGTCTGTGTCTTCTACTCTGAATACCACAAAGAACAGAATGTATTATTGTAACTATTCTACTAACCTGTTTTGAATCGGTTACAATGTTACTTTTTTCTCAATAAAATTAACATTAAAAAAAGAGAGTGGGTGTGGTGGGAGATAGGAAAAGACAAATCTATGAATACTAAGTTTAAATTGGATGGGAATAAAAAGTGTGTGGATACTACTATGTACTACAGTGACTGTGTATGACAATAGCGTAGTGTCTATTTTCAGTTAGAGGAAAAGATTTTTGAAACTGTTCAGCACATAGAAATTATAAAAGTTTTTTTCCATAATTTTATTGAAAAACAAATATCAGTGAGACAGTTTCAAATTAAATTAGTAGGATAGTTTCAATAATTAATGCATTGCTTATTGTTTTCTTAGTGGTTATTTGTTGTACAAGATGCAGACATGATATTCTATTTACAAACACTATTAGAACAGATCCCTCTATTCATTTAATTAAGAGAATTTAGCTGTATATCTATCTCAACTATTTTGAATCTAGGGATAAAAAATGGTAGTTTAATTGTATAACCTTTCTTTGTTTAGTTTTGTCATTTAAATATTATAGGTGCGTGAATTCAGTAAAATATTCCAAAATAGTTCAGTAGTCCATAACAGTATTGGGTTTTCCATATGCCTGACAATGTCAGAAGTTGTTGACTTGAATATTTTATAGCTCAGCATAATAATATGTTTCTACTCCTTATACTTCTTTTTTATACTTTTCTGCTGGATGGTTAAGACAAAATAAAGCAAGACCTATGTGACCTATGTAAAAAAAAAATTGTAGCTTTTGTATCTAATTAAGATCAGTCAAATCTCCTCAGGATTTATCCTGAGACCCTGTACGGCAGCTTGTAGATCTGTTTTTTTTTTTTTTTTTTTTTTTTTTTTTTTTTTTTTTTTTTTTTTTTTTTTTTTTTTTTTTTTTTTTTTTTTTTTTTTTTTTTAGTTTGTAGATCCTTTTTCTGTGTTAGCATATGGATGAGTCATGGCCATTGTTCGACCAATTTTCTCTCTGTGAATGTTTTCTCTCTATGTGACTCTCCTCAGGCACATTCTACATCATTGATCACTTTCCTCTTTGGTCCCATAATCTCCTCCATCAGAAAATTTGGGACACAACTGAGTTGCATGATGTTACAGTACAGGTTCACATATGCTCTGTGTCTTAATTGAAGTTGAGAGGTTAGGGCAGAAATGTTGGCTGTCCTTGTGGCCCTCCTTTTTCTCTAATTGTTCATCTGCAAACTTAGGTTGTTAACACTCCAGAAGAGAAGGTTATTATTATTACACATGGCCTAGGCTGTTGAACTTAACCTCGCTATCTGTTTGAGTACCAAAAATTTTAGGATTAACATGGAAGAGATATTTTTCAGCAAGTATTCATATGTTAAACTTTAAGTCCCTACAAAACATAACATAAAAATATAAACAGTTAAAATATATTTTAAAGATAGGAATAAGAAATTATTTATGCTTAAGCATAAGTTTATAAATCTAACCACATTCAGCATTGTAGCAGGACAGTCCCACAACACTCCCTTTCCTGTTTCCTGCCTTCATTCACCACATTCCTCTTTTTAAAAATACATCTACCCGAGAGACAGCACAGCAGCAACCGTTGTGTCATGACAAGCAGCACCTATTCAGAAGACCAGAATAACAGGCACTCCAAGTATGTACCTACTATTACAGATTGCTATTTTCAGTGCAGTTGTTTAGTTCACAGGTATCAGCATATATATTTACTCAGGGTGAGAATCCTTCCAAATTAACTGCTAGATTTGAAAATCTTCTGAAGATTCTCAGGATCATTGCCTTGCCAATCTTGTATATATAACTGTATGTTTTTGTCTCTGTGGTGTTTTCTAGCTCTTTTCCTTGATCTCTCTTCCTTGTCTAGTCTTTACTTTCTTGCTTTCCTGTAAATTGCATTATACCTTTCTATTTGTAATTCTTCTTTTGAATTCTTATGCTCGGGAGACTATATGATATTTACACGTGTGTTCGGTTTATTTCACTTATGAGTATATGTTATAAAGGCACTATTTTTATTTTTATTTATTTTTTTGTGGAACCAGGGATTGAACTCAGGCCCTTGCACTTGCCAGGGAAGTGCTTATTCCACTGAACCATCTCCCCAGCCCCAAAGAAGATATTGGAAAGTTTTTAAAGGCACCGTTTTTATTTTTATTTTATTATGAGTATAAGTTCAAGTGGCATCCATTTAAATATGATGGCTTCAAGTTCATTATTTTTATAGCAGAGTAATATTCCTTTGTATAAAAATACCACTTCTTTTTCATCCATTTTGCAAGGGATGGGCATCGTGAGTGTTTCCAAGATGTGGCTATCACAAATTGTGCTGCTATAAACATAGGTACACACATATTGCTATGATATGATGTTTTCGTATCCTCCAGGAAAATTCCCAGCAGGGCGATGGCTGGTTTGAATGGAATTTCCAGTCCTAGATTTTTAAGTAGTCTTCACAGTGATTTCCATAATGGTTGCATCAGTCTATATTCCCACCTGCAGTGGAGAAGGATTCCTTTTTGCCTGCAGCCACTCCACCATTTGTTGTTGGTTGATTTCTTTATAAGAGACATTTTTCTGGGGTGAGATAAAATCTCAGTGTTGTTTTAATTTGCTCTTCACGGTTGGCTAGTGATGTGGGGCATTTTTTCATATATTTGTTTTCTTCTTTAAATTTGTCCTCTGAGAAGTGTGTGTTAATCTCTGGTACCAGTTCTGGACTGGGTCTTTAAATTTTGGGGCTCTAATGTGTTTTAGTTCTTTATAAATTCTAGAGAGCAGATCTTTGTCTGAGTACTTATTTGTCAAGATTTTTTTCCCAAATTTTTGGGTCATCCATTCTCGTTGTTAATTTCTATTGATGTGTAAAAACTTCTCAATAAGTGGAGATCCCCATTGTTAATTCTTTCAAGTGTTACTGGTGTGATTTCATTTTTGTTCATGAACTCTTTGACTACGCCTATGTCTTCAAGTTCCTCTTACTTTATTTTCCAGGATACTGACTGTTTCTGTTTTACTGTTTGGATCTTTAATCCATTTTGACTTTAACTTAGTGCATGATGATAGATTTGGGTAAAGTTTTAGTTGTTGGCATGCAGAGAGCCAGTTTTTCCAGCAGGATTTATTAAATATGCTGTCTTCCTTCATGAAAACATTTGAAGTAGAGGCTTTCTATTTCAATTTTCTGTAGGACTTTGAACATAAATGAGTGTTGAACACTGCCAAAAGACTTTTCTGCATCAATTGAGATGATCATGTGGTTTTTATATTTCTCTCTACTGATATATACTGTATTACATTTTTAGATTTTCAAATATTGAACCATTCTTGCATCCCAGGGATGAATCCTACCTGGTAATGATGTATGATATTCTTGAGGATTTGCTGTATTCTATTTTCTAGCATTTTCTTGAGGGTTTTTGCATCTATATTCTTGAGGGAGATTGACCTGTAGTTTTCTTTTTTTTGTTCCGTCTTTCCCTGGTTTTGCTATGAGTATAGTACTTCCCTTCAGGAGTGATTTTGGGAAAATTGTTTCCTTTTCAATTTCATTGAAGGGTTTGAGGAGTGTATGGATTATATCTTCTATAAATTTCTTGTAGAATTTAGCTGTGAATCCATCAGGATTTGGACTTTTCTTTGTTGGTAGGTTTTTTATTTCATCTCATATTTCATTGGCTGTTATTGGGCTATTGTGAGTGGTTATATCTTGTTGATTCAAATTTGCTAATTTGTCTTCTTCTAGGAATCTGTCCATTTCATCTGTGTCTTCTACTCTGTGAGAGTAGAGATTCTCAAAGTTGCTATTGATAATCTTTTGAATTTCCACTGGGTCTGTTGTGGTTACACCTTTTTCATTCCTTATTGCTTGTATTTGAATTTTTTCTTTCCTCTTTTTGATGAGGTTAGCTAGGGACTTGTTGATTTTATTCAAACTTTCAAAGAGCCAGGTTCTTGATTCATTAATTCTTTGAACTGTTTTCTTCATCTCTATTGAGTTTATTTATGCTCTAATTTTTATGATTTCTTCTCTCCTTTGGGCTCTGGGTTTGGCTTGCCTTTCCTTTTCTAGATGTCAGATGTGTAGAAGTAGGATGTTTATTTGCTCCCATTCTGTTTTACTAATGTGTGAGTTCACAGCTATAAATTTCCCTCTGAGAAATGCTTTCATCGCATCCCATAAATTCCTATAATTTATGCTTGAATTTTCATTGAATTGTAGATATTGTTGAATTTCTTGTTTAATTTCACCTGTGACCCATTGAATGCTGCATAGGCTATTGTTTATTTTACATGTATTTAGAGTGTTTTTTTCTGGTTTGTTTTGTCATTTATTTCCAGTTTCCTTGCAATGTGGTCAAATAATATGCATGGGATAATTTCTGTTGTGTTGTATATACTTAAGCATGAACTATGGACCAGTATGTAGTATATTTTAGAAAATGACCCATGTGTGGCTGAAATAATGTGTATTCAGCTGCGTTTAAGCGGATCACTCTGTATATGCCCACTAAGTCCATTTGTTTCAAGCTCTTGTTCAGTTGTGCTTCTTCTTTGCTAAGTTTTCTATCTTCTTGTCCTATCTTCTTGGGAGAAGGGAGTGTTAAGGTCTCCTGTTAAGATTGTGGCATTGGATATTAGATTTTTCATATCCATTAAGATTTATCATATATGGTTGAGTGCTCACATGTTTGGTGCATACATATTTATGAGTGTTATCTCTTCCTCTTGAAATTTTCCCTTAATCAGTATATAGTGGCTTTCTTTATTTAGCTTGATCATCCTTGGTTTGAAGTTTAGACTCTGAGAACAAGATTGCTACCCCTGTTTTTTTTCTGATATGCTGGGGAGTATAGTTGTGTTTTCCATCCTCTGACTTTCAGCCTATGAATTTCTTTATGTGTTAAGTGTGTTTCTTTTATAGAGCACATTGTTGGATTTTGTTTCTTAATGCATTGTGCCAGTCAATTTCTTGTAATTGATGAATTGAGTCCATTTACAATGATGGCTATAACTTAGATGTATTGCCTTCAGCTTGACATGTTATTTACCTGCTGTTGTTTACTCCTTTTTCTCCTGTGTTCAATTGTTTTCCCTTTTTAGTTATTTCCTTGTGTTTTCATTCATTGAGTTCTGATCATTTTGGACATGCTCTAGAACACAGGTTCTTTCAGTAGCCTCTGTAGAGATGGCTTTGTCATCATGACATCTTTTAGCTGTTCTTTGTCGTGGAAATATTTCACTTCTCCATCAAACTTGACAGAGCATTTTTCAGGGTATAGTAGTCTGGGCTGGAATACTTTTTTCATAGAGAACTTGCAGTACTCTGATCCATTCTCTTTTTGACTTCATGGTTTGTGTAGAGAAGTCGGCTCTGATTCTGATGGGTTTTCCTTTGAATGTGATCTGCTTCTTTTCCTTAGCATCTTTCAGTATATTATTCTTGTGTTGGATTTCTGGGATCTTGACTATTATATGAATCGGTGTGTTTTTAATTGGGTTAAGGTTACTTGGCATTCATACATCCGAAGCATACATGCTTTGGATTTCTGGATGTTAGATTTTTTTCCTCATATTTGGGATGTTTTCTGCTATTACTTCTGCCCATATTTTTTTAAATGTCATTTGTGTTGTCTTCTTTATAAGCAGTTATTAATTCTTTTACTGAAGAGTTTTTTTCATATTGGTTTCCTCCATATGTTTCTGTATTTGATTCTTTACTTCAGATGCTATGAATTTAGAGTTTTCTTTTTTTCATTTTAGGAATTAATTCTGCTCTGAGTTTCTCTACATCTTTCAGCTGTTGCTTATTTACTTCTGATGCTATTCATTCATATATTTCTGCTGAGCTAATGTCCTCTACACTTGTTCTGGGTGATCATTGGGTTTCCTCCATGTTTTCCCATTTGATTCTTTAGTTCAGATGCTACTAATTCAAAGATTTATTTTTTTATTTCTGATCTGAGTTCCTCTGTACCTTAATGTAGCTTTTTCTTTATTTCAGACACTATTGATTCCTTGATTTCAGCTGGGTGATTCGCAATATTTTCTGTGCTCATATCCTCTACAGTTGTTGGGGTTGGGCTTGGGGTCTAAGATTACATTTTGCTCCTTCTCGTTATCATTTTGTATAGCACTGTCTTCTGAACTTTGTTGTAGAGCTTTGGTGTAGTTTTAACCTTAGCTCCTACTGAAATTCAGGTTTAGAGCTAGAAAGTTTGAATTAATTCAGTTGTGCCTGGCTTGGGTTTGGTGGCTGTGCTCAGCTCCTTCTCTCTACAGACCTTGGGAGTGAACCTGTTGTGCCCCTCAGGCAAGATGTTCTGCTCCTGGGCTTGCTGGGTGGTTCTGTCAGCTACTCTCTCTGCAAGGACTACAGCTGCAGAGTTTCACTCTAGGCCTGTATGCCAGGCGCGAGCTGCATCTGAAGGGGACAAGGGGGCTAGGGAAGGATGAAGCTCTATCACACACACCCCAGGCCTGAGCTAGGGCTGGATCTGGGTGTCCTGTGAACCCGACAAAGAAATTCTCAGTCACTTCGTGGGCGTAGGGGTTATGGAGTGGTGTGGTGCTCCCAAGGGCATGGGAGAGAGTCTCATGCATGCGGCATAACTGGGTTTTAGATCAGACTTGTCCTGATGGCACATGGTAGTTGGAAGCTCTCCTACATACTTTCTGGGCCTGGGCTAGGGCTATATCTGAAGTTCCCTGAAATTATAAATGTTTGAGGGCATAAATATATTTAACCTTATTCAAACTTTACACAATTTATACATTTATTAAAGGTTACATGATACTGTATTAACAGGTACAACTTTTATGTTTCTGTTATTATAAATCTCACAAACTATGTTAAAGTAACTACGTAGCACAAAATATTAAGTTTTAAAAGCTAGAATATTTTTTAACTTTTCACTCTGAAAAAATAATTTTCATATAGATGTTTATCCTGATTCACATATTTCATAATATATACACTTTTCAAAACAATACATGATATTTCACAAATATGGATCAGTTAAAATAAACTTCAGTAAAATTTTAAAAAAACAAAATCTTGGGCTAAGGAGATAGGTCAGTGGAATAAGTGCTTGCCTGGGAAGTTCAAGGTCCTGTGTTTGATCTTGAGTACCACCAAAAAATTAAATTAAATTAAAACAAAACATTTGATTTTAAAAAGAAAACTACCAGTGCTCATCTTTAGCTTTTTCCTATTGCTGTTAAATTTATTTTTAATTTACAAATAAAATTTTATATATTCATCTGCCCCAATGTGATGTTTTGATACATACACAAATTGTGGAGTCATTAAATTAGTCTCATTTGCATAAATCTCTTGTTGTCCATAAATATAACTTATTTTATACATTTTTCAATTTGATATTTTGATTATAATGCATTTCAAATTTTATAGATACATTTTTTGTGGATTTGGTATTTATTTAGGTATAAGACACTTTTTAAACCACTAAGAAGAGAATAATATGCAATGTATTAATTACTGAAGCTGTTCTACTAATTGGTTTTGAAACTGTCTCATTGCTATTTGTTTCTCAATAAAATTATTATAAAATAAAGATATAGCCATGTTTTTCCCTCGAAAGGTTTGTCAGTTTTTTCCAAAATATATTTTCCTTGATATTTCATCACTTCACTGACTGACCTTTCTTTAACAGTATAGGGCAACTTTATTGACAAGTGGTACAAAATAGCAAACCTAGAGTAAGGGAAAACAAGGTGAGGATATGGTTCCCCTCTCTCATTTGAAAGTCCTGCCATCAAGCCAGTCAAGCAGGAGTACTGGCCTTTACTGTGGCAAATTTGGACCCAACACCCTCTGAAGGACATATTCCCAGGCATCAGAGCTCCTCACACCTCAAGTGAGGGAAGCAACACACCTTGGAGTGTGTGGGTCAGATCTTACACTGGCTGTTTGGTTCCTTTCTCCCACACACCTCAACTCTTCAAGAGGAAAGCTCCCCAGCTTAGGGAACAGATTTCAAGAGAATGGGCTAAACAATCCATCCCCAAACTTGGGGAGCTGCATCATGCCTCAGTTTACCTCCACCCATTGATTAGTATGGTTTGACCTCCACATTCTGCCAGTGATCCAGCCAGACCCAAAGTGAGTAGTCTCAATTACATTCTATATTTTAATCAATGCTTTGTAGGCTGCTAGGATAACTGTGGGCTGATGTAGTTAAAAACACTCTTTCTGGACCATGGAAGTTAACTGAAGATGCAGTGTACTCATGTTTCTCAGGCTTGGATGGTTTTAGGAAGGCCAGTCATCCTCTAGAGAAGTCACCCCTGTACCATGCTGGTCCAAGTGTGGTGCAGTTATCAAAAGGTCCTTGTCAAGAGCCTGGCTTGACCTTCAACCCACAGTAGCCTCACTCAGGGAAGTCTGACATGTGCAGGTAACAGCCTAAGCCCACAGCAGAGCTGGCCCAACTGGTACAGGCTGCCTATGTCTGGTCACATCCTCCACACCCTCCTGATAACCTCTGAGTTAGTTGCAGTACAGCCAGGTGGGATACAAGTGGACCTGAGCTAGCAGAGGCTGCACAGTGGTCACTCAGTAACTGGCAGTTACAGAGCACTGGGCCAGGGCATCAGTGGTAGCTGGGCCCTGCTCAGCCAGTGCCGGCAGCTCCAAAGTGGCAAAGAGGTCCAGTATCTAGTGATATTCATGGTTCATGAGGCACATGGTGCTTACATTGACCACCCTGTACAGGGTAACCAGGCAGGCATACCAGTGGGTGCTATTGCCCTCACAGCTGTGGGCCTCATAGTAATGCTTCAGAGTGTGCTGCTACTCTGCAAGATTGGGAATTTGATGAAGAAGCAGAAGCACATGTACTGCTGGAGGGTAAGTATGCCTGTGCTGGGACATGGCTGGAAGTCCCTCACTAGAAGGTGGCAGCACTTGAGGAGGCCACTGCCTCTGGTCTCCTCAAGACTGTGTATGGCAATGACATAATGCTTTATATGCTCCAGGGCCTCAGCAGAGTCCCATACAGGTTTTCACCTGTCACTGTTGGGTGAAAGGTCTCAGACATGGATGTAGACGAGTACTGGCCAAAAAGCAGCACATTCCAGCACCTCTGAACTTGAACCAAGGCCTCACAGAGGCCACAAACTTAAGTTTCACCTTCTTGCCAGTCTTGTTGGACAGTGAGATGAAGCTCTAGTGATCTATATCCATAGACACTTTTACAAACTTCTGCACACTCCGTTATTGAGTGTCAGCTTTGTGATCCTGGCCCTGCTCACATCAGCTGCAGGCAGTCCAACAGACAGGTAAGTGCCACAGCCTTGGTCAGCTGTAATCATGCCTCTCTGTGCAACTGCACCCAGACTACTTGGTCTAAGTCCTTATAGTCAATCTCAGGGTGCAGAACATGGCTTGCAGCTGCCCCATACAGCCCTACACAATGTACATGAGGTCCCTGTTCCTCAAGTCTGTTGAGAACTATTTGCATAATCTACCGGGTTTGCATGCTAAACATGGAGAAGTTGTCATGCCAGTGGATGGAAATCTTCTCAGTCAGGATTGTGTTCAGCTGCTTTGCCTATGACCAATTCAGACTCCTAATGTGCTGTTTAGGGGAGGCTAATGCGGGCACCAGGTCAGGGGCTTTGGCAGCCCAGGCCGCAGTGAGTGCAGTAATTCCTACCTGCATAGCCACTCTCTCTAGTCAATCAACCCCACTCTTCGATGGTATCATTTCCCCTACGCTGGGACCAGATGTCAAAAACCAAGGGAGAATGTGATTAGGGCGACGAGGGCAGAAAAAGCAGCTATGCCTAGGCTGGGAAAGGGATGCAAGAGCAGAGTGGCAGTGGCAGTGAAGCAAACCCTGTGTATAATTGCAGCAGCGGCAGTTGCGACTATTGGACCCACTTAACCACTGATTTTAAATTTTATGTTATCCTAAATACTACTGTGTTCAAATTTATTTCTGACCTTGTGCTGAATTCCACAGATGTGGCAGTCTCTTCATCCACAGTGGAAGGATATTTTAATTACATCTTCACACATTGTTAAAATGTACATTTAAAGATATCTGGCAAAGCTAGGCTGTAACCATTTCTACATATTTTCTTGGGAATTCTCCTGAATTCTACATGCCTTTTTTTCCTGTTTGATATTTAGATGCAGCATATCCAGATTTAAAAATAACCCTGTAATTCTGAAATTACATTAATGTATAGGACATTTACAAGGTATATGCACAAATTCATTTGCATTCATCTAATTTAATTTCAGCAAAATTAAAATGCTTTCTGTGTATTTATTGTTTTACCTTAGGTTTTATTTTTAATTGTTCTATATATACTTTTGTATACTCATTTTTCTCCATACTTTGTATAATTTATAGTCCCATATATTACATTTTACTTAGTTAGAGAGAGGGTTAAATACTTTTATGGGTACACCCTACGGCCTGTGAGTGAGGGCTCCAGGTCTCCCTCGCTGGAGGGAGCTTTCCCAGCCTTATCTGGTTCCGCCCCACAGCCCTGGACCCAGCACAGCCTACCCAGTGAATAAGAACATCCACTATTCTTTTGGGAGCCCAGCAGACCCACCAAAGCCCAGGACCACCCACCGAGAGAGCGAACTGCCTGAGACACGAAGGACGACTCCTGGAACTTTCTGGATCCTTACACCAAAGCCAGCCAACATAGTGGGAATTTCCACTACTCACTCCGTATCCTGGTTTGGTTCGTGCTCAACTGACCAGGGAACCAACACAGGGGAACCACAGGAGCTGCAGCAAAAAGGAACTGAACACAACAGTGAGATTCAGGCCAGGCATAATGGGATAAACTCAACCTTACTAGACTGGCACACGAATCTCATTGCACAGTAAGGTTATTAGCTGCACCAAAGCTCTAGACCAAAGGTCAGAGGTCATTGCTATACAAAATGACAAAGACAAGGAGAAAAATGAAATCTCGGACTCGAGTCCACAAGTAAGTGCAGAGGACACTAGCTCAGCTGAAATGAATGAATTAACAGATATGGAAGCAAAGGAACAACACCAAAAAGGTGTAGAGGAACTCAGATAAGAATTAATTCCTGAAATAAAAAAAATCTGAATACATAGCATCTGAAATAAAGAATCAAATGCAGGAACATCAGGGGGAAAACCAATGCTCACCCAGAACAAGTGCAGAGAGCACTATTCCAGCTGAAACATATGAATTAACAGTGTCTGAAGCAAAGAAACAAGAGTAGAAAGGTCATGAAGAACTCAAAGCAAAAATCATTCTTGACATCAAAAAAGTATCCTTTGAAAAAAAAGAATTCTTTGAAATCATAGCATCTGAAATACAGAAACAAATCCGGAAATATACACAGGAAACCCACCTTGGAAGAAACTCTGTAGAAAAAGAATTAATAACTACCTCTAAAGAAGACATGGATAAAAAAAGAGAGGGGATCAGAAACATGATAGATTCCTTGAATGAGCAATACAGAAAAGAAATAGAACACATGGAACACAGTCAAAGAGATATAAAAGAACTAAATATATCAATCATGAGTCTAGAAAACCGTTTGAGGGAAAGTGAAGACAGTTTCAGATCGTGAAGACGCTGGTTCAGCTAGTGAACGGTGAGAAAAGATCTCTTAAAAACAAGAATTCAGGAAAAAATAATCCATCACCTGCAAGATGATGCCAGGATGAAGAATGTGAGATCAATTGGTATCAATGAAAATGAAGGAGTCAATGCAAATGACATAGAAAGAATTTGGGGAGAAGTAATTGCAGAAAACTCCCCAAATATGAGGAAACAATCCAACATTCAGGTAATGGAAGCAAACAGAACACCAAATAACTTCAAGCCAAGTAAAAAAGGACTAAGACAAGATCCCAGGAATCCAGCACAAAAATAATACACTGAAAGCTGCTAGAGAGAAGAAGCAGATCACATTCAAAGGAAAACCTATCAGAATTAGAGCTGACTTCTTTACACAAACAATGAAGGCAAAGAGAGCATGGGGAAGAGTACTTCAAGTCTTGTACAAAAACAAATTTCAGCCCAGACTGTTATACCCCGCAAAACTCACTTTCAAGTTTGATGGAGAAGTGAAATACTTCCACGACAAAGAACATCTAAGGAATTTCATGCTGACAAAGCCATCATTACACAGGATGCTGAAAGATGTTCTAGAGAGAAATCACAATGAGCAGAACTCCACAGATGAGAATGGAAGGAACCCAACAAACAGAACAGACAATTAAAAACAAGATACAAAGGAGTAAAACAACAGCAGGTAAATATGACAAACATAAGTCAATGTATTTCAATTATAACCATCAAGGTAAATGGAGTCAATTCACGAATTAAGAGAAATAGACAGGAACAGTGGATTAGGAAACAAAATCCAACAATATGCTGTATACAAGAAACACTTTTAACTCAAAAGGACATTCATACGCTCAAAGTCAAAGGTTGAAAAACAATACTGTGTTTTGCACCTCAGAAAAAAGCAGGAGTAGTAATTCTGTTCTTAGACAGTCTCAACTTCAAACCAAGAAGGATCAAATGACACAAAGAAGGCCACTATATATTGGTCAGGGGAAATATTCAAGAGCAAGAGGTAACATTCATAAATATCTATGCACCAAACACAGGAGCATCCAACTATGTAAGACAAATCTTAAGGGACATGAAAAACCTAATATCTAAGACCACAATCTTAACAGGAGAATTTAACACCGCTTTATCTCAAAAACATAGATCAACCAGACAAAAAATTGGCAAGGAAATAGCAGACTTGAACCAGAGCTTGGAACAAATGGACCTGGTGCACATATATAGAGTGCTCCACCCAAACACAGCTGAATACACATTTTTTTTCAGCTGCACACCGGTCTTTTTCCAAAATAGACTACATACTAGTCCAGAGGTCATGTATATGTAAGAAAATAGAAATTATCCCATGTATATTATTTGACCACAGTGCAATGAAACTGGAACTAAATGACAAAAGAAACTAGAAAACCCTGCTAAATTCATGGAAATTAAACAACACCCTACTCATCAATCAATGGGTCACAGAAGAAGTTAAAGAAATACAGCAATATGTACAATTCAATGAAAATTCAAGCCCAACTTATTGGAATTTATGGGATGCAATGAAAGCAGTTCTTAGAGGGAAAATCATAGCTACGAACTCACACATTAGGAAAACAAAATGGGAACAAATAAACACCCTAATGTATGTCTGACAACTAGAAAAAAGAAGAAAACTCGAAACCCAGAGCACAAGGACAGGAAGAAATCATAAAGATTAGAGCAGAAATTAATTCAATTGAGATGAAGAAACCAGTTCAAAGAATCCACAAATCAAAAAGTTTGCTCTTTGAAAGACTAAATAAAGTTGATAAGCCTTTAGCGAACCTCATCAAAAAGAAGAAAGAAAAAATTCAAGTACATGAAATAAGGAAAGAAAAGGGTGAAATCACACAGAGCCAGTGGATATTCAGAAGATTATTAACAGTTACTTCGAGAATCTTTACGCTCACAGTATAGAAGAAACAGAAGAGATAGAAAGATTCTTCAAAAGGTACAAATTACCAAAACTGAACGAAGAAGATACACTAAATCTCAATAAGCCAATAATAGCCAATGAGATGCAAAATGTATAAAAGGCATGCCACCAAAGACTGTCCAGGTCTACAGGAAATTTATAGAAGATATAATCCCTACACTCCTCAAACTGTAATGAAATTGAAAAGGAAGCAGTCTTCTCAAAATTATATCTGGAGTCAAGTATTATACAGATTCCAAAACCAGAGAATGACACAGGCAAAAAGGAGAACTACAGGCCAATCTCCCTCATGAAGGTAGACTCAAAAATACTCAGTAAAATTTGAGCAAATAGAATACAGCAAATCATCAAGAAGATTGTTCACCATGATCAGATAGGATTGATCCCGGGCATGCAAGGATGGTTAAATATTCAAAAATCTATAAATGCAATGCACTATATTAATAGACTGAAATCTCAATTGATGCAGAGAAAGCTTTTCAGGAAGTCCAATGCTCATTAATGTCCAAAGTCCTACAGAAAATTGGAATCGATGGCGTCTAAATTAACTTGATAAAAGCCATCTATTAAAACCCAAAAACTAATATAATCTTAAGTGGAGAAAAACTGAAATCTTTCACTCTTAAATCAGGGACAAGACAAGGATGTCCTCTATCACCCCTCCTATTCAATATAGTTTTGGAACCATTACCAATAGCCATTAGAAAAGAGGGAGAAATAAATGGAATAAGAATAGGCAAAGAAGAAGTTAAACTATCACTATTTGCAGATCACAAGATACTTTCCTTGGAAGATCCAAAAATTCCAGCATGAAACCTGTAGAACTGACATGGAAGTTCAATACCATAGCAGGATACAAAGTCAATACTCAAAAGTCAATAAAATTTCTCTACACAGAAAACAAGTACTCTGAACGGGAAACAATAGAAACAATACATTTTACAATAGCACTGTAGAAAATGAAATACCTTGGAATTCACTTAACCAAGGAAGTCAAAGATCTTTTCACAGAGCATTACAGCACCCTAATAAAAGAGATTATAGAGGATTTCAGAAAATGGAAAGACATTCCATGCTCCTGGATAGGAAGAACCAACATCATGAAGATGGACATACTCCAAAAATTGCTGTACAGATTTAATGTAATCCCTATCAAACTGTTTCCAACATACTTCCCAGACCTAAAGAAATCTTTTCTAAAATTTATTTGAAGCAACAAACGACCTGGAATAGCAAAGGAAATCTTGGCCAATAAACACAAGGCAGGCAGCATCAAAATTCCTGACTTGAAAACATACTGCAAAGCCACTGTGATAAAATCAACATGGTACTGGCAAAGAAATAGACCTGAGGATCAATGGAATAGATTAGAAGATGCAGGGGCCTCTGGTAAGACACTCAGCTACCTGATCTTCCACAAAATGGCCAAGCAAGTTTACTGGAAGGAAGACAGCCTCTTTAAAAAATGGTGCTGGAAAACCTGGCTTTCTTTTTTTTTTTTTTTTAAATTGGATTTATTTATTTATTTATTAATTATTTTTTTTCCATTTATTTTTATTTTATTAAAATACAAATGTCAATCAGACAGTTTCAAAACACCTTAACCATACAGAGTTGATGAATTAATACATTGCAAACTGTTTTCATAACGTTTTGGTATTGTACAAGGTGCATACATTATATTATATTTACAGGATTTTTATAGCTGAATTATATCAAAAATTCAATAATTATTTACCTAGTCGATGACCATAGCACTAAAAGCCGACATAATATCCTGTCCAACCACCATTAGTGCAGATCTTGCCTATCATAGAATTATGTAGAAGCACAGTGTTATCTATCCCAACTGTACTGTCTATACACACACATCATGATTTTTCCTTTCTACAACCCTTCCTTTGTCTACAGCTGTCAAAAGTGGGCACTCCATTGACATTCAACTACCTTAGGTGCTTGAACTCAACACCACAATCCAACACAGTCCAGCATTCTGCAACCATAGGGAGTTATTCAAAGAAATTGTCGACCATATCCATTTACAGCTCAGCTTAATATTATGGGCTCACGATGTATACCTCATTTTTATACTTTTATACTTTTCTGCTGGATGGTTAAGACCTAGGTAGATCCAAACTTATATACCAACACATGTACTTTATATTTCCTATGTGGTCATTGAAGTCTTCTCAGGGTTTATCTTGTAGTCCTGTACATTATTCTGTAGTTCCTTTGTCTGTGTCATCCATGTGGATGAGTCACGGCCAATGCTTGACCA